>VZSC01006058.1:57084-72605 GCA_013398225.1 Steatornis caripensis | reverse complement strand
TAAAAGTCAACAAAAAGAAAATTAACTCCATCCTACCCAAAATCAGCACAGTCTTTCACCAGTGTAAATGATGGGCAGCTCCAGGGAAAACAGTAAAGTTATGTTGCTATGAAATAGTGTAAGTGAGAGGGGGAAAAAAAAAGGATCTGCAGTGTGTACTCCTTCATGGTTTTTAATATAGGCTTTTAGATACAGCTGGAAAAGAAAGAGGTAATTGCCTTAAAGACCTGCAGTAATTCAAAGTTCTATGCCTAAAATATTTGACTCTGTCTTAAAGTATTACGTAATTAGGGTGAATTACTGTGGTTGAAACTAAGGGACAACTGAATACAGAATAAAATTTTCTCCCTACTACCTTTTGAATTGAAACCAGAGGCAGAAGCACTTTTTAAATTGCGCATAGCTTGATCTATAACTTTCATTTGGGCAAACTCCTGGGAAAATGACTACCTTCCTCTCTGATGTACAGTGGATTTCATCCAAAGGACAAGATCACTAAGCTGACACAAATCAGCATGAAGCCTCTGAATATTACCATCTCCATATCTAGCTCACAATATCATATCTATAAATACCGTTGTGAAGTAGCTTTTAGATAATCTCTTCTGATACATTCACAGTTTATGCTTATTAATTATTATTATTATTATTAGGATAACACCAATTAACACAAGACTTCATAGAAATCCTTTTCTTTTTTTTTCTGGAAGAAATTAATATTATCTGGTATGAATAAGACACTTTTTACCCACTGCTGAAACGCACCTTATCTGTGAAACCCAGTGCAACAACTGAACGCCTCATCCATAGATTCTGAAGTGTGGAGTGATGCCTTCTTCAGCTGTACGTACATCGGCATGGGAGATCTAGGGGGGCAGATCATGAATTACCCAAACTAAACTAGAGTTAGACCATGACACAGTCCAATAACCCCCATCTGCTTTGAAACATGACAGAAGTTAAAGCGACCACAAATCTCAAGAAACTCACTTATGTGAAAAACAAGTCCAACAACAAGACTGACCTATAGGTCTGGATTCTCCCAGAGCTCAAAATTTTTCTTACCAGTATTACAGTATCTTGGGCTCTTAACAGCATCTGTAATACTTACAAGGTATTTCATAAGGAAACTATGACACATGACCGACTAAATGGTCTTATTTTCAATCAAAGTGTAACTGAACTTTTGAACTGAGAACAGGTTTTTGCAATTGAGCTTTTCCTCCTAGGTTTTTACAAGAAAATTGTCAAAAGCACAGCCTATAAAAGTGCACTCCCTTTACATTTAAATATCTGATTTGCAGAAGTTTCAATAAGACTAGAGATAACCAAGTATAAAGGAAGTTATTTAAGGTACTGGTTCACCCTTTACTATTTTTTTTTTTACTTTATAGCTACTTCCAATTAAAAAATAGTTCTGATTTTCTTTATACTTTATTATGAAAATTTATTTCATATAATACAATGAGGTATATAAAAAGAGCTTTTCTCTACATTTCTGTGGGCATCTTTTCAGAGTACTGAATATTTAAAAGATCTTATAAATAGAAGCAGGATCCATATGGCAATATAATAAATATTCATAAAAGTATGGACAGTCTGATCCTCTGACTCATTTTTACAATTTCAGTGCTGTAAGAAACAAATATACCTCTCCTCAGATGAAGTGCTGGATAACACATTGTGGTATAACGACCAGGGGATGTTAAAATTCGAGAAAACTAGGGAAAACAAAAAAACCTACTAAAGTTTAAAGTTATAACACTAAAGAAATGTTAGGGTAAAATACAGCTGACGCCTCCAAGACGCAATGCCGTTGGCTCATCCCACAATAGTTCCCTAAACAATATTATCTGCAAGCTTAGCACATGCTGAGAGGAACAGAACGGAGGGTGGAGCAGAGCGAAGACTCTACGGCCAGGCTCTGTTCTAATCTTTGCAAGGATGGCAACTTGATGGTACTGTGAAACTGATAAACCTCATAGCGGTCGCCAACCAAGGAAGATAAGAGACTGAGCGATGACCATGACGAAATTGCTGTCCTTCGGATGAGCATTGCTCATTATAATCTCATTATAATACTAAAAACACACCTCCGTCCCAAAGCTGCCCCCTCTCGGGTATGAACACCAGAGTGTAGTGCATTAAAATATACAAATTTTGCACAACTGATAGAAAAAAGAAACTCCATGTTGATCATCAGGTGGGACATGTGAAATTAATAATTTTTCACTCAGTTCACTTCCCAGTGGAAACATGTCTGCTATACACAAACTCCAGCTTGACATTAATTGCCATATTTGTTTAAAATCTCAGTTCCACAAGTAGGTACTTTCTTTAAATATGTACTCAAGTTTCCATTAAGGCAGCTTATGAACTGGGCCAAGGAGGCTCCTGTGGGGTGATAGACTGCCTCTGCAAAAGGAGGCTTGTAGTCTAAACCTCATCGTAAGAAAAGCAGTCTCCTTCAGATGCACAGCGAGCAGCAGAGTTCAGAGCGCGCTCCTCAAGCATAGAGCTCGTCTGCTCATTCTTGGGCTGCAGAAGGGTGCTCTACCACCTGCACACCCCCGATGTCTCAGATTAAAGAGGAGTAATTAAGTACTTGCTATTTTTGCCGGAGTTGCTTCTGAAAAGTCCATCCGAAATTAGTACTGGAGCCCACAGGTTTAACTCAGCAGAAACTGAGTCATGCGGAAAGGGTTCCTTACTCATCTCAAACAGTCTTTCCTTATAAAGGCTCAAATTGCAGCAAAGGAGAAAGACCAGTCATAATTGCTATCGTGCAATAGGGTCCTGGGATACTGCTTTGGAATCATCCTCTTCTTAAACATGCCTTCATCTCATATTTTATGTACTTTGCTCATTTTCCACTACTTTCCAACCTGCATTTGACACATTCATTAGGCTAATTCTTACTGGCTGTTCATGCCAGTCATTTATGTTTACATCAGACCTATATCCGTCCTAATCATTTTATCATCATGTTTGTGTTGTTATTGCAACTTAATGTTGCTTTTGATTATTAATGAGAAAACAGGAGTTTTAATTTAATAGATTATTATACATTTGCTTTTCTAATGGAAAACCACGGTATAACTTCTTCTGACTAAAAACTTGCTAATAATTACATACATTTCATGCTCATAGATCTTTTGATGATTCTAGGCAAGTATTTTCAGCCTAAATTTTTCCTTGCATAGATTTTGGCAACAGTACTGAGATCTGAGGATGCAGAGCCCTCTATCATCAACGTTTAAGGACTGGGGAATAATAATGGTTAACTTTTGTTGTAATTCTCTTGTTGTTAACCGGATGCTTGTTACCACCTTCTCAATCAGCCCAAGATATAATGAGTAAAATGGATTTCCAACACATTATATAATCAAAATACACTTGAAATATGAATTAGGGAATGTTGCCATGAAGTCTTTTTAGTTATTACATGCACACTCTGAAGTGACATAGTTAAACTACCTCTCAGTTGAAAGGATGTTTTGAAGATGAATAAGCAGCCTGTTTGAAAAGAAATTACATTCCAGGTGCCACTTTTCATTGCTCTTTTTCTGGAAATTTTGTCACTAGCACCAGCTAATTTTCTAGCATTCCTCTCAATGGCATGGGCTAGGGGGCTAGAATTAGTTGGACTATATCATTTGTACCACCAGTTCAGACTTAGCTCCTTTCTCTTTCAAGCTGTAGGAAAGCTCTATACTTATATCACTGGAAAATGATGCTCATCTTCTCTCTTCCTTTTCCCGTCCCATTATTTTCAACATAGGAAGTATGATGTCATGGAAATCAAGCCTTCCAGTCCCCTTCTGGTCATTTTCCAAATATGAGAGATGAAAAAAGGTACCCTTTTTTAATCTAGTTTTGAAAACGAAATAGAGGATGAGAACAGAGGTGTGAATATATATATGCATTGATATTCTACCCTTAAGAGGGAAATTACTACAGAACTTCCATCGTTTTCCTTTATGCTTGTTGAGTTCTTTATCTCACTTCTGTGTGAATAAATAGCACCTTATTTTGAACCAGTCTATTACAGTCAGTAGAAAGACTTCGGCAGATGTCCAGTATGAACCCCTGTCCTTTTCTCTTTAGCTTCCCTGCAGGGGAATGGCTCTCAGCCGCAAGATATAGCTACTGATGGATTGCAAGAAAAGGGCAGAAATGTTTTTATGTCTTTTTTTCTCCACTCTCCACCAGAAAATGTAACTGGATTACTAAATGATTTCACACCAGCATCAAAAGCATAAGAACTCAGGTTAGAATATAAAAGGAAAAGTTTAGGAAAGACAGTGTAGCTGCATTTTTTTCAGCCCAGCTGGGCCTGATGAAAATTGCAAGATATTTAAAGAACGAGCTGAAATAATCTCAGAACAATCAGAGGTTGTCTTTGAGAATGTCTGCTGAGGACTGGTGACATTTAAGAAGGTGGAAGATGAATGATTATAGCACCATCCTCCAACAGGAGACACAGAAATTGCTGGGGAGCTGGAGGATGCTGTGTTTGACTTCAGAGACGGGAAAACTGTTGGAATGAATTACTTAAGACACAACTGCAGGTGCTAGGAAAATAGCAAGAGTTTAAGAAAGACCTAAGACAAAATTCTAAATAATCTAATAATAATAATTTCTAACACAGCATATCAAACTATTAATTTCCTTCCTTGGTAGTGCAACAAGTCTAAAGAAAAGTGAAGAATCAGTAATGTGACATTACTAGACTCCGGTATGCTTATATACACTGTTTTGCCTGACTTTCTTGCAAGCTAAGAAACACAGTCTAGATGAAGCTAAATAAAAATTGTCCAAAATTGTTTGTATAAATGTACTTAGGGAATAGATATCGACGGGTCACTGTGGGCAGGGCTTTACGGAGTTCTTGTGAGCTATTCATTGTTTTCACTAAGTATGCAGAAGAAGAAAACATTAATGATGAAATAGAAAGCGCTCTTAAACTTTGAGAGTACTCTAAACAAACCTCATGTTGAAGAACAGGATTGGAATTTAAAATAATATTGATCAGTTGGAGTTATGGTCCAAAAATATTTGGTGAAATCCAACTCTGACTTAGGCAGGAATAACCAGCTGTGAAAAGAGCGCATAGGAGAAAGGCACCTTGCAGAAAAGCAGCTGCTGCTTCTAGTAAATCAGAAGCTGAATAGGAGCTGGCAGTGCTACGTACATCCTGGAAAGGTAAGCTTTCTCATGGAGAATATATCTGAGCGTACAGCATGCAAAGCACACAAAAATAATCTTGTAACTCTGCTTAATACTGGGTACACGTCAGCCAAAACATTTTGGGGACTCGGGTATCAGAAAAGACGTAACTTGGAGAAAAGCAACAAATATAAGCTGCGGTCTACAACTTAGGGTGTCTGAGGGCAGGTAGAAGACATGGAGGTTGTAAGTGGGAAGTAGACTGAAGGGAGACACCAAGTCAGTCTTTCTGTACGAAAAAGCTGATGAGGAGAGAAATGCAATGAACTGGTTTCCATGTCCTGCGTGAATAGAACAAAAAGTCATGTGCTTGAAGTACAGGATGAGAGATCTTCTTTAGATTACAGGACAAGCTAATTTACAGAAAGGAGACTGATCTGAAACAGGTTTCCTGGAAAGGTGTGGGGTTATCCTCATTGGAAATTTCTGAGACAATGCAAGATACACCTTTGTCAAGACTGACATTCTCTTTCAGACCCCTTTTTCTAACATTCTGTGACACTGGGGCATTCGTTATGCAAAAAAAAAAAAGACACAAGGTGATAGCCAGAACTTCTGCTTAGACTTTCACTGCTCACCTCCCTTTCACTGGCATTCATCCTTTGCTTTCACCTGCTGCCCAGAGTGTTAAAGGTGTGATAATAAACCAAAACGTAATTTATTAATTAGCTGAATGAGCTGACATAATAGAAGTGGTAATTGATATTTTTAATGAGAATTCGTTACGTATGATAGATTAATGAGACACAGATTGTTGTGGGGAACCTGTGAGGGTTTTCTGTTTTCCATAAAGTGGACACTACAATTTCACAATCTATATTATGGCTTCTGTTTGTATACAAAATGATTGTTATATGCTCAGTGAGTTTCATGAAATTCTAATAGATGTGACATTTCTTCCTCTGAGTGGGCACAGCTATTCACTACCTTTATTTTCTAGCATTTTTTCCATCTAGACTGGAACCTGTGTGTAATCAGATACAGAAAGCAGACTTTTGCCACCACCTAGTCCTTCTTTCATGCCACTGGAGAAAAAAGGAGGTTGTTTCATACAAGAGGTCATTTCATACACAGATTTGTTTCATCAGAGGGTCAAATCCAATTAATCAAACCGATTCACATCTAGTTCTTGAAAACCTGCAAGAAATAATTTTTGACACAGTAATAACTACCTTGATGATAAATAATTTATTCATTTTTTTATGTTGCCAGGGTTTTTATTTACTAGTTATTGTACTTTCTAAATGCATTAGCCATTAGGAGTCATGGAATATTATGGTAAGGAAGACTTAACTTGGAAGCATATACCAAACTCATATGTTCATTCAAGAGATTATTTGGACTCTTGGAAAGCAAGCAAGTCAGGGGCACTTTTACCAGTCCCCATGGTGCTCTTAGTAACACAAATACAAGCTGTGTTTTCAGCTCAAAACCACTTAGTAGCAGGCTCTGAAAGCAAACTCTGAGTAAGATGGGAGCTGGCTACATCATCAGACATGACAAAGCCATGGTCTAGCTTTGCACGAGCCAATGCTGAGACTCCCTGTTTCTCTCCAGCTACTGTAGTGGGATCAGTGATAAGCACACTACCAGTGTCAAGTACCACTTTCCTAAACCTTGGTGATGTCACTAGATGCCAAAGTGATCAGAAGAGAAATTTATCATGGAAGGAGCAGTATGAATCTTGTACTCCTCTCTGCCCCTCTCGGCAAATCTTAGCCCTGTCCTGCACCATCCTGCATCCCTGCCCTGCTCCATCCCTTCCCTCCACCCTCTGCGTGGCCAAGACACAGATGCCTGCCAGCTTCCCTGCTCCAGCTGTCCATTGCCATCAGCTGTGCAGAGGGAAGGACACCAAAGGGTCTACACTTTTTGTCTTCCACCTGGCTAGTGACTCTCTAGGTGACTTCACTGAGGTGAGGTCGGTGTCCCTGTGCCTCCTCACGCTGAGGTGTCTACCACAGGAAGAAATACCACAAGGACACTACCTGCCCTCTTGGCCTGATCAGTGTCTGGGGAAGTCAGGACCACTGAAAGAGATCGGAAAAGGTAGACTCACAGTCCCAGGAAACCCTACTGAGCTNACTGAGGTGAGGTCGGTGTCCCTGTGCCTCCTCACGCTGAGGTGTCTACCACAGGAAGAAATACCACAAGGACACTACCTGCCCTCTTGGCCTGATCAGTGTCTGGGGAAGTCAGGACCACTGAAAGAGATCGGAAGAGGTAGACTCACAGTCCCAGGAAACCCTACTGACCCTCTGGCCAAAATTTCAGTAAGATGCTCAGTAGTGTTTGATATATTTTTAGTTTAGTAGAGAGACAGAAAATTTAGACTAAATTTAGACTTTTGAAGTTATCAAAGAATGCAGCAGACCACATGACTGCCTGTTTTTCACCCATCCCCAAACAGTATCTATACAAATAAAATCATATTGTTTAAAAAAACAGCTGGATATACAAGGGTTGATTTTCATATCTGTGCTACAGAAATCACCCGCAAATTAATTCCGGATGAAATAATGTGTCCTATGGACTAACGCATATTAGTTCTGAATTATCACTTTATCAGTCCGTAGTTGCCCAGAAAGTCAGGTGCTGAACACAAGGGCTAATGTCCTTTCTTTCTTAGCTAGAAAGTAACAGCCATGAAGCTCCCCAAGTCAGCTGTTTAAAAACACACATACCCACATCACTATGAAAAGATGGATGCAAGTGTCCAGATTACAGCTGTGTACAGTCTGCTCCATAGCTCCTCAATACTTTGTCCAGGAGACACCCGAACAAGAAAGAGTGTGGCTAGGCCACTATTGCAAACTTGCACCTCAGTTCCCCACCAAGAAAATTTGGAAGAGGACACCTTCTTACATGCTAGAGGTACTATGAGGCTAAAAATCACTTAGTGATCCTGACAGGTCCATCCAGCTTTATGGCAAGGCCATAACTTTGTACATAGCAATGCATAGTCACTGCCACACCAGTATAACGGACTGAGCAGTTTTACAAGGCTTTTGAACTACTGTTTTAGTTCAGCTCACATTTCTAAGAAAAGAGATGAAGCAAGGTTGGAAAAGTTCTTTCCCTTTACCAGCGACTTGTTCTTGTCCACNTGCATAGTCACTGCCACACCAGTATAACGGACTGAGCAGTTTTACAAGGCTTTTGAACTACTGTTTTAGTTCAGCTCACGTTTCTAAGAAAAGAGATGAAGCAAGGTTGGAAAAGTTCTTTCCCTTTACCAGTGACTTGTTCTTGTCCACACTTTTTGCTCCAGTTTTCCTGCTTCAATTATGCAGCATCATGCATTATACAATGCTCCTTAACACATGGGGTCAGCCTCTAAATGGAGAGCATTAATTCGGCGTGTCAGATAATGGGCACTTCCTCCGCAGGGTGGTGGCTTCAGAAACGGTCTCATCAGATGTATCGTCGGACGTGCGAAGCATTTGTTATGAGGCAGTAATAATGGTGTCTCTATTTGCTGGCTGTTCTGTGGGAATACATGTAAAGGTGAAGCATCGCTTTCCAGGGAGGACCTTTATTGCACTCGGCCACTTGTACTAAATTTTTAAAATTCAGCTACCACAGATAGCTCCAAACAGTAAATATCTGGATACAAGTAGAATACATTAAATAGCAAATAAGTGCAACTCATATAGTTTACCATACCTGAATGGGTTTCTTTACAGTGCAATTCCATGATAAAGGAAAAATGTACTTATGTACGTGCATTTGCAGGGGCAGTATGGATTAGGGGGACTGTCCTGGTTTGGGCTAGGACTGAACCAATTTTTTTTAGTAACTTTACGTTTTAGTTAAGTCTCTTCTGAGAAGCTGCACTCTCTGAAATTAACTGCATGTTTTTCCAGACAGTAGCTGCTTCTAGCAGTGATAAGGCTCGGTGTTTATAGTTAGTGCTGGAACATCAGAAGCAATGGTATGCAGACAGGCTCTTGCTTATAGTTATTCATATGGAGACCGAGGTCGATGCTTGCTTCTGCTGACTTTCTTATGTGCTGGAAATGAAAGATCGGAAAAGTGGTCACACTGTAACCCTCCTGCGGGGAGGAGCGGGTCGCACAGGTGACCCAAACCTGACCAAAGGGAGTATTCCATCCCATATGTGTCATACTCGATATAAAGCTGAGTGATCACGAGGGTCTCATTCTCTTCTTCTATGGCTGGCGTCTGGGCAGGACTCTGTCTGATTCTTCTGCCTTCGATCCTGATCCGTGCATTCCTGAATCCAGCTCCTGCCTGCTGCTGCGTACAGTCCAGGACTTTCCCAGGGCGTGCCCCGCAGCGTCCGGGTGACGTATTCATTATCAGTGCGGGGGGAGCTCGATATTGGTTTTGTACATATTTGTGTATATTTCATTATTATCTTTCCTATTTTTATAATACTTGATCATTGTAGTTAGATTAAAGCTGTTTTAACTTTTCCAACCCATAAGTCTCTTTCCCTTTTCTCTTTCCCCTCCATTTTGGGGAGGGAGATGGTTAACAAACAGCTTCTGTTGTCTGTTTAATAGCCAGCCCAGCTTTAAACCATGACAGTGACACAACATAAAATATATTTTTCTGCAAGAGAAATAATGCTTTCCACTAAACTGAACACAGAAGCTTTACTCTGACCTTTTCATGTGATCAGTGGTGTTTTCTGCTAAGCTCAACAGTTAGGTAAAAATATAAAAGCTTGGCATGAAAAAAGAAAATTATCTTAGAGGCCAAGTATGCAGATTTTTTTTCTGAGATATAAATACCTCTGGTGTTTCAGCATCTTATTTAATAGATGGCAATGTCATGTCATTATACTCTATGTCTGTCAGTCTTAAATCAACAATCTCAGTTGAAGAAATCCCTTGAAAGACAGAAATTTTACAGATGTGGGAAAGGTTAAATCTATGACAAATTCCCAAAGCAACATGAGATGTATTTTTTATCAGAGAAACCTCATCTCCTGCACCCACGGTTTTCCTTTCACTCAAGTCCTCTCACACAAGACTGGTATGCATACATGCTACTGAAAGTTATTGCTTGGGGTGTGTGCCACAGTTGTGCATAGATTGGTTTGTCTAGCAGGTTGAAAATTGACTAGACCATGAAAAAAGAACAGCCAAAGCCGTCTAATAAATTGAGCCAGAATTGCTCTTGATTCCTCCATTTAATTTGATAACAGATGCGTATTATACACTGTCACTGCAGAAAAATAAGAGACTTTGTTTTGTAATGGATTATTGAATAGATGTGCAGTGACAGCAAGACAATAAATTAAAAAGTAGATCAGCTATTTTTCACTTATATTTACAAGCTCTACTCATGAGCTTTGTATATAAAGGGAAGAAAGTGAGACTATTTCACACAGAGGGCTTTTTACAGCATTTAGTCCAGAGCAACCTGTTGGTTGCTTTGACCGCAGCTGAGACCCAAGCACAGATCACTGGCTGTATAAAATGTGTGTCGATAAAATATATGAGGCCAGCAGGTCTTCTGATAATCCTTCACATGGAAACTGTTAGTCAAATTCATCCTATATGTAAGTTCATGAAGCCAGTGAGCTTAACACTATGGATAATTTCCCCCCAGAGCATTAATGGCAAGGTGACAGCCTTCCAGAGACAGTCGTCACAGCTGCACTGAGGAGAGGAGAGGAGGAAAGCTCTTTGCCCTCACAGACATGCTGCTGTTCAAAGGATGGGAACAAATGAAGCGTAAAAGCCAGTTTGGGTGCTTCTACCAGATACTGAGTCTCTCTTTTAAAAACATCGGTCAATCAGACTGACGTTTCCACTTAACCTTGTGAAACAGAATGGATTTTCTCCTCATTGTCATTTAGCAGGGACATCATGTGTGCACTCCTCTGCAGCTGTGGCATCGCTGTCATATAAGCCATTGAAAGACTGAAATCCCTGTTTGTTTCCAAACTATTTCTGGTTTTAGATTGTGAGATTTCCTCCATGCAAGAGGAAGCACTCATAGGCCATTCTGGTACATCTATGGTTCCCGATGCAGGGCGCAAATAAAGAAATTTATTACAGGCTAGAAGCCAGCTGCTGGTAGGCTCTGGGTCAGCTCTGGACCCCTCATAAAAGCATCCAGATTGGAAAGAAGGAAGTGCTGCTAACATACTTCCTGAATGATTTAGAGAAGGTAGGTTGAGGGTGCTAACATCTGCATTGACAAAGTGGAAAAGCAAGCCATCAGTTGGGCTAAAAACACTAACTTCTCTAAGGTTAGTGTTTTGATTTTGAACTCTAGACTACATGGAAAAAAATCCCACCAAACCCAGTGAAATACAAGAGAGGAGTCTCTAAACACATTACATCATTAGGAAAAATATTTTTCTCTGTGAAAAAGAAGGCTGTATTTCTCTGACATTTTAAGTTTGTGAGGGATCACCACTCTTAGTTTCTATTCTTTCCATAGACACAGGCAATCTGCCTACTGAATTAGAATAGAATAGAATAAATAGAATAGAATACAATAGAATAGACTAGACTAGACTAGACTAGACTAGAATAATTTCAGTTGGAAGGGACATACAGTGATCATCTAGTGCAACTGCCTGACCGCTTCAGGGCTGACCAAAAGGGAAAGCATGTTATGAAGGGCATTGTCCAATTGCCTCTTAAACGCTGACAGGCTTGGGGCATCGACAACATCGCTAGGAAGCCTGTGCCAGTGTGTGACTGCCCTCTCAGTAAAGAAATGCTACCTCATGTCCAGTCCGAACCTCACCTGACTAATGCATCTTTGAACCATTCCCACACATCCCATCACTGGATCCCAAGGAGAAGAGCTCAGCACCTCCCTCTCACCCTTCTCGGGAAGCTGGAGAGAACCATGAGGTCACCCCTCAGTCTCCTTTTCTCCCAATGTCCTTAGCTGTTCCTTGTAGAACATGCCTTCCAGCCCTTCGATCAGCTTTGTTGCCCTCCTCCAGATGCACTCAAGGACCGTCACATCCTTCTTAAATTGTTCTGTCATTGTTTTAACTATATATATACAAACAACTGTGTATTTTGGGGGTTTTTTGTTTTGGGTTATTTTTATTTCCTGTCTGGACAGAATCCATGGAATAAACCCAACCTTTTTCGTAGTAAATTATTTCAATAATGCTAATTGAGAAAAATAGTTAAAGGCACCGTATTTAATGTTGAGCAATATTTATTCTTAGTATCTTTTCACTTCTTTTGAACTGTTTTAATTTCCGACTTTTTCTTTACTAAAATTTACTGAACTGGAACTCATTTTACACTGAAAAATGAGAATTATTTTTAAAATTCTGCAAGCGAGCTTTTTGGTATCTGTAATTCTTAGTTAAGGGGTTTTGTTTGCAGGGAAGAAAGGCTGAGTTTATAGAAAAAAATTATTGAAATATTTTGGACAACCTCAGTCTGTGTAATACCATAAAAGTAAAAAAAAGTTTTGTTTAAAACATGATGAGCACATGCCATCATCTTATGCCTGGAAGGGACACCACATGCAGGAAAGATATGCAAGGTAATACACATCCATCAGGTCTCCCAAATACAAGCATGCAACGACCTGAGTTTTTCCCACTTCAATCCCATGCTATAGGTTAAAAAGAGTTTAAAGTAACTGGTGTCCTATATAACATGCACACGATGAAATTCTTCAAAAGGAAATAATTTTTTGCATGATTTTGAAAGGATATTAATTTTAGATTAACAACCATATTCCCCATCCAACTATTATTATGATATGTTACTAAGCTATGGCTGAAGTCCTGATAGTTGTTTCTCAGTTTTAAAAGGACCTGGAAGGATGTGCTGGAAATGAAGGGATTTCATCATCCTGGTCTCTGAGCACCATAAGGAAAAAGCCTGTCAATCACCAGAGTAAGTAGGCTAGAAAAGCCAAACCTGTGTCCTCCTCTCCTTTTCTCCCGAGCCACAGGTAATGCAAGGTCATCCAGAGTCTGCTCAAAATGTTCACTGCTTGCTCAAATTTGTGTTACAGGCAACATAGCTCCGATAAGTAATGAACCTTCAGTAATTACTTGGAAATAACGGCTGAAAAGTTCCTGTATCTCTTTTTTTCTTAACAACTTCAGACTTCATTGCCACATTCTCCACAAGCTGAAAAAGAGATCTTTGAAGAACAAGTAACAAAATCATGGTGGTTTTGAAACAGTTATCTGCTCCTGTGACCTGACTATATTACAATTCATGTTTGTTTAATAAAGAATTGCACCGGTGCAAGTTTTCCATCTGGCAAGGCGCTATGCAATTAGAATTAAAGTTGCCACCAAAACCAGTCGTGGATCTGGAATTATTTCCAGCGCTCCTGAGCCCTATTCCTCTGCCTGAGGTGGGAAGCATGTAACATAAAACCTCAGCTCTCATGTGCCATTCCTACCTACAGCAGGGCTTTGGCAGCACCCGAAAGGACTACTGTTGTATAAAGGACTACTGTTGTGTCACCATTTCAAGGAGCCCCAGCCGGGCATCCAGTGCAGCAGGATCAAGAACCTAAGTGTATCGCACTATAGGACTTTCTCACAGAGGGGGAACGCTGAACAGTGAATAGTTGCTGTTCTCATTAAATGTATGTTTTCTGGTCTCCGGGAGAAAGACTAAGGCTTTACAGTACGACATGCCAATACCAGCCAGACTGAAAGTAGCCTGGGTCCTGGAAGAAGCCTTCCTCATGTGGTATTCTTCCTGTGTTAATTTACCGGTTTTCAGACCACAGAGACACTGTGATTACCCCATTGCTGTCTTGCCCCTGGTAGCAAAACTAGTTCATGCAAAGCTGGCTGAGGTATCTCTATGTGGTATGAGACTGTGCCGTATCAACATGAGCTTTAAGACTAACAGGTGCTCACCCTTCCCAGCAGTAAGAACAAGCTTCTATCAATTCTTGTCCTGCTCCTGCAAGCTTCTCTGCTGCAAGCTGTTTTGCAGCTCCAGCTAAGTCAGAAGTCCCTCAATATTATTACACCTGGTTTGTTTCTTAAATTCCAATTCTTAGATGAGGCATTTTTTTTTGAAACGGTAAGGTTTTTCTCTCTTGTGACTAAGGAGGAAAGTTAAAAAATATGACTGGAGAGAAACCCCATGGCTCAAAATCATTGAAAAGGCCCAGGTGAGCCTATGGTTTCTGAACACAAAGGAATTGTCAGCACTGCTTGTCTGAAAAATACAGTTCACTCGTGTTTTCAGCCTTTTCTCTGTCACAGCAAAGGCACTGTCTGCCACTGAGCAGTGTAAGTACACACCTACACTGATCACGAAATACACGCTAATTTGGTGAGCTTCAGAAGAAAGGCCAGGTCAGAACAAAGCGGCTTATTGCATTTCTGCGCACACAAGAGCACATTGGGTTTAAACAACAGCCTCTTCTGCCATGATTAGGTTCAAAACCAGTGTTTAAATTGGAATGGAAAACGTGTTGCTTTATATCCTGAACATAGCTGCAATGTGATATGCGTCCTTCTACTGTTTCCAGACTGAATAGATTTAGCGAACCTACCCTGCAGTTGTCAAAAGCATATGAAGGATCTTTCTAGTGCTGGAAAGGAGTCTTTCAGTGCAAACATTTTACAGCAAATCCTGATGTTTCTCTTAAGATTAAATTAATGTGAAGAGAATGGCAATATATTTATAGGTTTCTCCTATTCACAATTAAATCAATGAAGTATTTCCCTGACTCTTAGTTTGGCATCTGGCTGTCTTTATTAACTCTTCTAGAGTCCTGTCTCATTTACAGTGGTAAAAAGGAAAAACAGGCAAAAAAGAAAGGTACCAAATTCCTTGTACCAGATTTTATGTACTGGATTGCAAAGCCTTTGAAAGTTGAGGGATTATAAAAATCTAAATAATGCCAAACGAGTTGTTCTTCACAGATTAACAAGAAATTTCATGCATGTTATTGCACTCATTTAGATTTCACACTGTTTGTAAATCAGAGCAGGATAGATGTTTAGAAAACTGTAATATAAAATGTTTTTCAAGTTTCCAGTCACATGAACTGACAACCTAAAACACTTTCCAAAAGGGCCTGTCCTTGATCTTGTTTGCTGTAAGAAAGTGAGAAACTGAGTTCTTCTGGCGAAGGACTCTGCATGTCCATGTGCAAGGGTGCAGTTGCCTCTGGCAAACCATGTAGCCTGAAACTTCAGAGCAAGGGGAAATCACAGTGTCCTGGTTTGGGCCAGGACAGAACCAATTTTCTTTTAGTAATTTTGCTTTTTAGTTAAGTCTCTTCTGAGAAGCTGCACTCTCTGAAATTAACTGCATGTTTTTCCAGACAGTAGCTGCTTCTAGCAG
>VZSC01006058.1:28777-56450 GCA_013398225.1 Steatornis caripensis | reverse complement strand
GATTCTTCTGCCTTCAATCCTGATCCGTGCATTCCTGAATCCAGCTCCTGCCTGCTGCTGCGTACAGCCCAGGACTTTCCCAGGGTGTGCCCCTCAGCGTCCGGGTGACGTATTGGTCATCAGTGGGGGGGAGCTCAATATCGGTTTTGTACCTATTTATATATTTGTATATATACCATTATTATTATATTTCATTATTATTACAGTTAGATTAAAGCTGTTTTAACTTTTCCAACCCATAAGTCTCTTTCCCTTTTCTCTTCCCACACCCACTTCGGGGAGGGAGGGGGTTAACAAAGAGCGTCTGTCATTCGCGTAATAGCCAGCCCAACTTTAAACTGTGACACACAGCAGGACCTAGACATGGGAAATACTGAGGGTATTCATTGTGTTGCACTAGTAATGTAATCTATGAAAGGCCTCACAGAAAGTACATGCAAGAGACAAAAGAAAAGCCTAGTATCAGTTGTTCACATCTCATTCTAATCAGTAGATGCTGTTGTCTCCCCTTGGTGGTATGTGCTCTTGGCTGATTGATTAGTTTATTAGTGCTTGCACCTAGTTTCTTTTGTCTTCTGCTTTCTCAGCGCAAGTTTCAGTCTCCTGTTCATACAGAAACTTTTGAGTTAGAGTTGGTGTTTGAAGAAGAATTAAAACAACTGATGCTTCACACATTGCATTGCATTAAGAAAAAAAGGAAGGTTTGCCACAAATAGGAGCGAAAGAACATATGTAGATCACCATTGCCTCTTCAGAAAGCTACTCTGTAAAAAAAAATTCTAAATCTACATATGTCCTTATATATCTCACAGTCTGAGGCAAAGGAAAGGCTCTATCTCTTTCTGCCTACATCTCCATAAAATTCTTGATGGAAAAGAAACTTCATGACACATGAACAAAGAAAAAATACATGAAGGACTGTGTGTGTATGTGTGTGTATGTATATATATGTGCTTAGTCTTACAACCTTGGGCAGTAACAGTGTAAAATTGAGCTTACCTGTTTGTGTAGGCACAACAGGAACAACACAGTAGATCCTGCACATGCCCAGCTCATGTGATGCTGCAACACTCAGCAAGTACGCGAGGACTTTTATCTTGGCCAGTCTTCAGCAAAGCGCAGTTCTCATTGTCATCTCATCTGTACCAGAGGAGAGGGATCCAAGAGGGTCTTGGCTTCTGTTTTCTCTCTGAGAAGTTTGGCAGGAGTTTAGTTTCACAAGCTCGAAAGTTGCAGAAAGGACACAGTCTGATAGCACATGCAAGATCAGCGTGCTTAGCAGCAAGAGCATTAAACTTCATCAGTACCAGTCATATAGGGAATAGATGAAGGAATATTTTTTAATCTGCCATGATGGGGTTGCTAGTGACAGCTATAGACAAGACACTTTAAACATTCCATTTTAAAATTTATTTTTAGACCCTCAGATTCACTGCATTTGTTGAAGGCTTAAAAGTGAACTTTGGTGTTGCCAGGACAGGTGTAGGAAAGGACTGGCCAACCTGGAGACATTTGATTTATCTATGAACAAGATTCACAGGACCTAAAGGTAATTTGCAGAAATGGGGCTGTCCTAATATACCAGCAGCTGAGACTGAGAGGGGAAGCAGGAACCCACACAGCCCCCATCTGTGCACTCTTGGAAGAGCTGTGAAACATCCAGCCAGGGCTGCAGAGCGAGTCGCAGACTGTGCCCTGTGTTGGGAATCCCTGCCTCCGTGCATTTCTAGTATGCCAGGACACCCAGCATTGCAGGGCCTCCCCTCTATGCAGGACTGAATTCACCCTCTGTGAGATAGCTGGATGCTGTTGGGCCTCTGACTGCTTTGGAGTAGTGGGAAGATGTATACTCAGACTTGCAAATCTTTGCAAACGTAAAGCCTGCTTTGCCGTAAACCTGAGGAGCCAGGTGGGATATTGTTGTTTAAGGCACTATCACACAGGTCACTGCGTTTGTGTCAGCCTACTCATATTGGAGCTTTGCCTGGCTTCTTCCATCATCTCTGAGTCTGGGCTCTGCTAGGGGTATTGAAAAGATCACCTTTCAGCGGACATCACAATCATCCCACATCTCCACCTCTTGTGTGCTCTCTACAGGGGCCACTGCCCGCTTCCTTCCAGCCTGTGCCAAGTCACTTCTTGCCACTGCTCCCTGCTGTCCCTGCCCCGGCGTGAGGCGCTGCATCCTGAGGTAACATGAGTGGGACTGCTTGAAGCTCCATTCATTGCAGACTTCATGTTACAAATGCTTCCTTATGTATGCTCCAAACTGTGGCCACGATGACCTCTTTAAAATCAAGAATGTGACGGTCTCATAATAGTATTTCACTGCTTACATGACAATCGGACTGCTACTGATGGTATTGGAGAATTCTGGAAAATCCCAGACTGGCAGGTCAGCTCCTCTTCTTGGAGAAATCAATGGAAAATGCTCCAAGGAGAATAAATGAACATGGCATTGACACTGTATATGCTGTTTCTCAGATGATAGGCTTTAGAAGTGGAAATGCCAAAAACCTCTGTGCCACAGCAGCTGAAATGAAATATAGAGCAGACCATGGAGAAGTATCAACGCTGATTGCAGTAGGGGCTAAACGCTCTGGTAATTAAATATAGCCTCAGGTATATAGTTTCACTAAAAGCAAATAAGAGCACTCTTGAATCTTAATCATAACACTTTGGCCTAGACAGCCCAGCTAATCGGTTGTGTTCGTATACTTTTCAGTGAGATGGGTACAACACATCAGTCTTCAGAATTCGTTTATAAGAAAGCCATAAAAACGAAAACCTAATCGCAGTTCAGGCTGGTTAAACTAAGTGACCAGTGTCATCAAACAGGTCTTCCCTGTCCAGACAGAGCACGGGACAGATACATTCCATTTATTTGCTGCACCCTTAGCAGGAAACTGTCAACTTTATTAGCAGTGTCTGATAAGATTAAGATAAAGACCGCATGTCAGAGGAGGCTGATAGGTCTTGGATGAAAGCTAGGTAAATGCCAAGCCTGCACAACTGATGTGAAATTGTGCCATGGCTTTACAATTATTTTCTCCGCAGCTACTTCCAGTATTTTTGAAGTACTTTTGGGGTTTTTTTTTTGCAAAGAACTAGTAGCTTGCGTTGTAGGGTAGAATACTGAGTTTAACTATAAAATGACAGAAAATATTTGAAGAAGTATTTTTCCTTCTTCCCATGTTTTACTGCTTTGCCACTTTTTATTGAAAATTAGCAGGACTTGAATCTCCTGGAAATGTCTGGCTTGGTCATTCAGAAAACTGCTTTTCCTTTGTTTCTTTCTCTGCGGTTATCTCCTAATTGTAAAACAGTGAGTGGTGTAAGACATATGGCACAAGTGTCTGCACAATATCTAGGCAAGATGTGAGGAGGACAAAAGCTTTCAAAAGCATCTTTTTGCTTGGTTAGGGGAAGAGAGGTGTCAATTCTAGCACAGCAACTGAGCAGAATCACGGTTCTTCATCTCTTCAGCTTTGCTGTCTATCCAGTACTGCTGCACTGCTAAGGAGTCGCGGCTGGGACATGCGCTATATTTTGGGAGCATGCATCCCATTACTGCCTCCTAACAACTTACTGCAGGTCGGTTGAGCTGTGATCAGACCGGAAGAAGGCAGAGTGCTGAAAGAGGCATGACGATGGCTTGTGTGATACAGAAAGCCCATGCTGCCCCAGATCGTGCTTAAGGGTAGCTACCAAGATCCCTTTAAACTCTAGGGCAACTTTGCCTTTACTAAACATGCGTGGGTGCTGGGCCCACACCTATGGAGGAGAAACAAACATTTGCTTAAACTTCTGTTGAAAGCAGGTTAAGAAACTGAATTTTTTTCAGACAATCAAGGTGGGTTAAAAGTAAGCCTAGGAGCATTTACAATAGCTCTGCTGATGGGTGGCAGTCATTAAAATACACTGTTTGCAGGTGATCATATGCCAAAGCACCTATTGTATTTGACAGGTAAGTTACACCATTCCTTGTCAGTACTCCACTCCATGGTTAGTCAACGAGTTTTTCACTACAGTTACAGCTATTTATGGTACCATCTGCAAAGGTCTCCATTATCAAACCATGGGGAATTTACTGCTTATAAAATGAGATACTGTAGAGCAAGACCAGTGCGGTTGTGTTCCATGGGCAGTGGTGGTTCTTGCCGGCAGCTTTGGTCAGGGACTTATGGTTGACCTGAAACATCAATGACTGCTTGGGGTGTCCAGCTCTCAGGGACCTAAGCCCATGCAGCCAGACTTCGAGGAGGTGGCATGCTCTCAGATTTCAAGCATGTATTATGCATTTAAGCATAGCACCATGGTAAAATAAACTATCAACCAGGGCAGGTCATGCTGATACAGGAACTGGCAGAAGTAGGAAGAGATTTCCCAAAGCATTGAAGGCCTTTTTTTAGTTGCCTGTTTCTTTGGGCTATTTTTATCATTGTTGCATTGATTTGTTTTTCTGTGAAAAAGCAGAAGTTATCAAACCAGGTGGGAAGGAGGAGGTAGGGAATGGGGACACTGGAGTACACTATGTGGGAATTGGCAATAGATAACTTGTGTTTTCTGCTTTCAGCCATGGTCCTTACCTTGCTTGGATGCTTTCTATTTCTCCTTTTCATGACATATAAGTCAGCTGGTCCAATATTTTGATGCATTTGTTTACAAATAGATTTTAACTATGTAAGAAAAAGTAATCTATTCCATGTATAATGTGTAAGCCCCATTGGGGCTTACATAGGAAATTAGAAAAGAGGTACATTTCCCATATACATTTGACAGGCTTTTAGAAAGTATTCTTCAAAAGTAAAGCTTCCATCCTTAAAATCTTGCTCTCCAAGCAGTGATAAATCTCTGAGATAAATGAAACTGTGAATTTGGGGTATTTTTTTCAAATGCAGGCCTCTATAAGTGCCTGTATAGTGGATGAGCAGTTTTAGAAAGACTGCTCATAGGCAGACCTTGAATTACAAGAGACTTGGTCGCAGTGATTTTGAAAAGAAACTTGAAAAGAGCTAGGTGATTGTATGGAAATAGGCTTCATCTAGCTGTAATCCACGCAATATTCAAAAAGTACATGCAGGAGTTTTTATTAGACTGTCTTCATTTCTGGCTTCTTTCTGCTGTGAAGGGGTACAGCTGTGTTAGCTATTGGGGAAAGGCTATTTTAATCATCCCAGCTTTCATAATCAAGTGAGCCATGGCTGCCACAGCATCAGCTAAACCCTGTCTGTGAAAGAGGGGATACCAAAGGAAGTACACGTCATTTCAAGGGATTATTAATTACACTTAAACTAGGGCTTGAGTGATCAACAATGTCTATGTAAACTTCTGTTTAGATAACTAAATGTCTTTGAGGATATAAAGCCCTCAAATTATGTATTTTGAAGATCAAAGTATCAAGGTGTTAAGCTGAATATGGTAATGCCCTTCCAGGGAACTGAACAAGATACTGAGGGTTGTTAACAGTCCTTTCGTTTCATAGAAAGCTCTTACCACTCAATTTAAAATAAGTAGCGTGGGAAAAGAAATCTCCATGCCAGCTTGCATTTCTTTGTTTAGCTGAATATTGCCTGCTTCTTCAAATAAACTTCTAAGATTTAAAAACTTATAATCACCAACCTGGTGGATTAGTCTTACTCTAAAAGCACACTTGGACACAAAACGAGGTCAAGTTCTATTCCAGAAAGGAAATGAACCATGTCTGAAGTCTGAGTCCTAGACCGAGGGTTTTCGTAGAGGGGTCCCCAGACTACTGTTACAGTTAGTTTTCCCTTCCATCTAAACTGGTGAGGAACCTGGGGGCCGCATCTGGCCCTGCAAATGCCTCAGCACACCAGGTGCTTAGCATTCTGTTAGCTTAGAAGCTGCTAAGCACACGAGGATGGGCTGCGCACACCATCAGCAAGCGGGCTGCCTGTGCATCCCTGATGTGGAGGGAAGAGGGAGCAGCAGAAGAGGCTCTTAATGCCTCTCGCTAAGAGCAACGCAACCTCCCTGCTGGCTTGAGAAAGGAGAGAATGTGTGTTGAAGCACTGTGCTTGCATAAGGATGCTTCTCCGAATCAAGGTCTTTGTATCTAAACAAAACGCTCTGATACTGGGACACCTATGCTGTGATAAACAGCCTGAGTCCCAAAGAAAGAGAGCAGATGGAAGTGAAGATGCCTGGTGGTCCTTCAGAGAAAGCGGCATATCTTTCACTTCCTCTTGCCTTTTTACTGGATGAAACCTATGATTCTTCTGTGAGCAGTGTCCAGCCCCTTGAACCCTTCCTAGTTGGTTGTGCTTCTGATAAAGTGTAAATTTCAAACTTGGTTTGAATCTGTTTCATTTTTATCTAAAACCTTTGCCCCCCACAAACACCACATATTATTTCAGAAACAACAGCAGAGTATTAAAGCCACATGAGCTTTAATATGATTTTTCTTTTAATCTCTAACAATTTTTTCTTATTTTCTAACAGGCATGGTCAATCTTATAAAATCTCAGAGTTTCAAGCATAACTGATGCAAGGATAAGAGAAAACTACTCACAAAATTGCCTTATTGTTTTAAAGACACTGAGTTAATTAGAGCAATATTCTTGTTAGCGGTGGTTCATTAAAAGATCCTTAATGTGACTAAAATGTTAATTTTAGCAGAAATGATCTCAAATTATTAACTGATGCATATTTAATAGTTTTCTAATTAGATGCTTTATTAACAGAAATAATACCAAAACTGTAGTGACTTGCACTAGATTTTTAAGTTTGACTACACAGGATTGAATTCCCTGATCACATTACTACAGCCACCTTATTGCCATTCCCAGGCTGCCTTCATTTGTGCTCAAATAGCGATAACTGCTTTATAAAGTGCATTTGTTTGGCAGCCTGTGATTAGCAGGGCAAGGTGCTATGTAAGAAATATTGAGGAGTCAATCAGGAATGGAGATGAGAAAGTCAGTAGGTGCAGAGGCAAGGCACCGTTAATCAAATTTTACAAAAGTTATATGTGGTTTATGGACACACAAGTTGAAGTTGAGAAGGCTGGGTCTGATCAGTCTTAAGAAGAAAAGGCTCAGGTGAGATCTTACAGCTGTCTACACCTCCCTGATGGGAGAGTGTGAAGAAGGTGGTCAAACTCTTCTTGGAGGTGAGCATTAATGGGATTAGAGATGATGGATACAATCTGGAATGAGGGAAAAATGCAGAATAGGAACCTAGAGAAGTTATGGGATTTCCATCCTTGGAGATACTCAAATGCAACCAGGCATGATCCTGAGGAACCTGCCCTAGCTGAACCCGCTTTGGGTGAAGGACTGGACCAAGTGGCCTGCAGATGTCCATCTCAACCCATTTAACTGATGATCCCAAGATTTACGCTACAGAACTGGTAATGACTGTGCAGGGAGAACAGCCCAACAGGTTTCTCCGATACTTCTGAGCCACGACAGTAACCAAAGAGAGAGATGGTAAATTTACCTCCCAAAGGGCAGACGTACTTTCAGCACAAATAAGAGAGGTCCCAGCCACAAAGATCTAGTACATGCCTTCTTGGAGATCCCACATTACACAATATCCTAATTACACGCTCAATGGTATGTGTTTGTTCACCTCTTACGGTCCCTGCCCGCCTCTGCTGGTGTTTAAACACCTAATTCTTAAATGTGTAGACAATGGGCTGACAACCATGTCAGCCCACTGAAAAATTCTGGAAAAAAAAAAACCAGAAAAATGCGGTGATCTTTTCTTTACTTGCAAATTCAGGAGCAATGATGCTGTTTCAGTTACTGTGGCCTTGGAAAAAGTTGGCAAGGTCTAAGAAAGCACTCCTGTAATGCAGTATTGAATGTGACGTGCACAGGAATGAGGTTTGATTGTATTGCAAAGATATTCTTGGTAGTTTATGTCTCCTCTGCTGCTGAATCGGAAAAAATCAATCCATGCAAGCCAGGAATTCTGCATCTGTCCTCAAGAACCTTCTCATTTTCAACATTCTTCAGAAATTCACATGAAAACCGAGGTATATTAAAAGAAGAAAAAAATAGTTGATTCATTAGTGTTATATCACTCAACTGAAGTTAGGGTTATACCACATCATCAATTTTCCTGTATGTTACCACCATCTTCTGTTTCAGGACAGGGCACGAGCAGATACTGCATATGACTGTGTTAAGGGCAGGCAGAGGCAAAGAATAGGTCTAATGTATCTTTAATGGATGATTTTAATAAGTTCAGAACCTAAAGAGAGAGTATGGCAACTAACTTTTTTATAACAGTCAACAGGATACAAGATTCAAAGACAGGAAACTGCCCCAGAGGAAAGACTTGTATCCCAGTGGATTATCTTTCCCCTATTTGAAAAAACACGGACTAATTAAGTAACAGATGCAGATGGTTTCATTCAGACTGTGCCCAGTATTTACAATCAGCAAAGGAGAAATTATGTTCATTTCTAAATTGACATGAGCGTTGGGAGGGGGTCGGATTGTTCTTTTTTCTGTAGTGCTGTACATTTTTGGGATTGTCTCTCTTGATTATCCGATGGGAGGGCTTTCTCAGAGAAGCTGAGCCAGCCGTGCTGAGCGGTGGAGGATGCAGGCCCTGGATGAGGAATTCAGATGGGGCCTCTCACATGCTTCTGGAAGTTTTCTATGCTTTGGCATAAATTGTTGATGGGTTTAGGTGGGCAAAGCCTTTTGGAAAGCACAAAGGCCAGTGCTCGTGCCATCCGTATGGGATCTGCTCTCTTCACAGAGATCAAGGTGGGGCGGTGTAAGCAGTCCTCCCTTCCTGAGCTGCCATGCTAGCCTGACCTTGGCCAACAGGGCAGGCTTCATGCATGGAGAGACCTAAATTTTCAACACGGATCTGCAGTGCTTAACCCCAAAATTGCAGGGTGCATGCCTATGGACACGTGTATGCTGCTGCAGCCTGGCCCTTGAACTGCGCTGGCAGCGATGCTCTGGGCTGGCAAACCAAACATGTACCTCCTGAGTGAAGTAACCGAAGCAAACGAATACCCTTGTTTGTTACCCTACCTGAGCAGGAGTCTCTCTGCCCAGCATTGCCCATACCACAGACCAGTACAGATAGGATAGAGGTACTTGTTCCCCTGGTCCCCAAATACCCTGCTTACCTGTGGACAGAAGCTCGGCTCCTGTGCTCTCTTCCTCGCCTTCAGAGTGCCTTGTCTTCTGCTATTGTAGCCTTACCTGAACACACTCCCTGTAACGGCATGATAACAAAACCAATGTGGGGATTAGCGGGTTAAATCCTGCTAAGCCCCAGGTAACAGTGCACCTGGGAATCAGATAACACATACTTTTACTTTCATTTATCGCTCCCAATGTGTTTTATGTGGCAGTCCAAGTAGTACAGTTTGCTTTCATCTGCAACAATATTTTTGCAACAGTCAAGCCTGAGCATTGGACTGAAACTAGCAGCTGAGGAAATAATTTGCCAATAAAGAAAAAACCTATTTCTACACCACTAGTTAGTAAAGGAATTGATTCAGTCAGTCGGGGAAAAATTTTCATACATTGGCATCAGAAGGTAAAGCTTCAGACTCGTCTGGTATTTTTCCACTAAGACTTCTGAACTTGGAGAATTCCATTTGCTGGCCATTTTACCAGAAAATTATCACTTCTGAAGGAAAGTTATTTACTATGACTGCTGTATTAGCAGCTGCAGCACAGACCAGGTGTGCACAAGAGCTATGGAAGAGTGCCATCTCCTGGGCCTTGGGCTGCTCTGGAAAATCTGCTTTTGCACATCCTGGCACGCACACACCGAAGGCAGCTGTGCAAAAGCCATTGTGCAATTAGTGGATAATGCTGATTCTAGGAGCGGAAGGAGGGCAATTTGTTAATGTCATCATTTAGTAGCCTGTTCGCTAGGCAGATAAGGTCTGAGACTGTCTAATTTAGAAAAAAAAAAGAACCACTGTGTTAATACTGCATAACCCTGAAGAATTGCAGCAATTATAACACTCATATAGCTGCGGTGTTAGGGAGATACGTTGAACTGCAGGTGTGGGGAGTAGTTTCCACATAACCCAACAGCCCATAAGCATTATGAAATGCCTTCAGCAGCAACATCGACCGAGCTGCAGGGGACCCAGGTGCCTGCATCTTTCTTGGCAGCTTTTTTAGTTTTGAGGCTGTTTGGAAGACTGCTCTCTTCATTTCTACGGGTTCATGATCCCCTCCCTCTTCACATGGCTCAAACGCCCTTTTTCTGTAAGCGGAAAGACACAGAGATCCACTTACCCTCCTGTTAAGACTCCTCAGGTGACAGAGCCAAGTTGGGGAGGAGGAGGGTCCTGATGAAATCTGGGATTTTGTGATTTGCAAGGAACAGCTGAGATCTCTTACCTTGTGTCCCAGCCCATACTGCTGTACTTGTGCAAAACAGCTGACATTTTAACCCCAGCCTTAAGAAAAATAACAAAACCAAAAACAACACCCACAAAAAGTGTTATCTAATGAGCCCCAGTTCCAGTCACGGAGCTGCCCAATTTCCAGGGTAGTTAAGCTATACTTTGTCCTGCCTGTAGTTTGCCCACTTTAGCTTGACGAGGGCAAGCTGTTCTGTTTCATTCCTAAACGATGGGTGGACTTCCCCGCACTGGATATAGTCATGTCATTACCTCAAACTATAATCGTCTGCATAAAAAGTATCACGTGTCCAGTAAGTATAGTTACCTGTGTTTTATGCTTCAAAATCAATTCCCATCCTGTCTAATCTGTCCATTCTCTAACCAGTGGTTTCCTTATTCTCTCGGATGCCATGGTTTAACCCTGGTGGGCAGTTCAGCTACACGGATCTGCTCGCTCACTCCCCCACGGTGGGATGAGGGGAGGAAATCGAAAGGGTGAAAGTGAGAAAACTCACAGGTTGAGATAAAGACAGTTCAACAGGTAAAGCAAAAGCCATACGTGCAATCAAAGCAAACCAAGGAGTTCATTCACCACTTCCCACCAGAGGGCAGGTGCTCAGCCATCCCCAGGACAGCAGGGCTCCATCACACATAACAGTGACTTGGGAAGACAAATGCCATCACTCCAAACGTACCCCCCTTCCTTCTTCTCCCCCCAGGTGTATATGCTGAGCATGACCTCAGGTGGTACGGGATATCCCTGGGGACAGCTGGGGTCAGCTGTCCCAGCTGTGTCCCCTCCCAGCTTCTTGTGCACCCCCAGTCCCCTCACTGGTGGGGTGAGGAGCAGAAAAGGCCTTGACCCTGTGTAAGCCCTGCTCAGCAACAGCTAAAACATCCCTGGGTTACCAACACTGTTTCCAGCACAAATCTAGAACACAGCCCCATACCAGCTACTACGAAGAAAATTAACTCCATCCCAGCCAAAACCAGCACATTGGACTGAACTCATCTTTCTCTTTACTGTTCTTTATCCACCTTTGCAGTAGAGGAAGTATTGCAGGAAACAGCAATTTTACCTTCTCTCAGTCTTTGAATTTTTCAAGACTTTCCCCTTACAAGTGATGAAAGCTCTTCATTTATTTGCTCTTTTTTCTATTGCTGTTTGCTCCTTGTTCTCAGATTTTTCCTATGCTTTTAAGATGCGTGAAGTAGAAAATAATCTGATAGACCTGCATGTGCAATGGGTTTGACAGCAACCTGGGAATACTAGTCTGTGTTTCTAAAATTATTCTGTCTCTTCATTAAGAAATTCAATCACAGTTCATTTGTTACTGCACTTAGCATTCAGGCCACGCACGTAATGAAAAACTTGATGAGGATTCTTTACATTCTGCACTCTCACAGTCTATGCAGTAGTCTGCGAGTCTCAGAGATGCCTCTAAAACGAATCATTCCGTATTTTATTCTTAGAGTATTTATATCTTAGAAGATATAAAACTGGTGTAGATAAAATAGTGTTATAGTCTTTTTTAGTATATGGCAGTGGCTAATAATAAAAATATAAGCATACATCTATTCATCAATATATATTAGATAAACATTTTGAGTACCTTCTGATTGAAATTTGCCAGGACAGATGTAAAATGTCTTTGTGTTTTCAATACTAAAAGCAGCGTCCAAAAATCCGAGTAGTCGGGAGTACATCCTCTTCCTATCAAACCAGCTGGCACAATCCTCTATTGCAAAAGGATGGTATTTCAATTCATTCCTGAACTATACTGAGAAGTCGACAGCATTTACTATCCAGTTCAAAACCTTACAGTGTTTGTTTCCTAGAAAAACTGTTTGGGCTTCTCAGTCTAAGACCTGTCAAACGCTGTCCACTCTTGCAGTAATATGTTACGTGCACATGCTCCCAGCTTTTTATTTTTCTGAGAACGATGCAAGTGACTTGACGGGGTGAAATAATCCAGGAAGTAGGCTAACTAATACTGATGAAACACGTCAGAGCTAGGTTCCTAAATACCTATAAAGAAGTGTCCTATGGTGTTTTATACTGTGCCTTCTGTCTAATTATATTAGACTTATATTCATGTCTAAAATATATTGCTTAGTCAGTTTTATTGGTGGCTTTGTAGAGGTTTGTAACAAAAATATTAAGATTGCTGTGAATGCAGTATGAGTGAAAAGCTTTGTGTTTAAGCAGTGGAAGAAGCAGCAGAACAAGGATTTTTAAAAAGGTCTCTAATGATAACAAAAGACACCGTGCTTGGCATATCACTCCCAGAACACCATTTCCAACAGTAAAATGGGGGCATGTGTTGTTATACAAAGTGCAGAAGATCTGTGTTATGAGAAGACCCCAGTCCGTCTGACTCTCCAGTACACCCTGCATCCTAGCAATAGGAGAGTGGCACCGACATTGCAATAGATCACATATATCACATACGCCCTTTCCTGTTAGCTTAGCAGGAAGACAGACGCGTTCAAAACAAGGGAAAACAGAGAATGGGTGGCAACCCTGCCTAAGGTTTACAGTCCTGAAGCCAGCACGATGCTTGGGGTAAGGATCACTCCGTAAGAGCTGATGGTTCCTAAGGGGTATAAGAGGTCTGTCCAAACTGTCACTTGCTGTCACCAGTCAAGAGGAACCTTCACTGAAAGTACCAATCAGAGCATCTGAAGAAATATTCTGCCTTCTTTCACTTTTTGAGTGCTGATGGTCTGGGGCGAAGTGGCTGTACGGACTTAGCTGGGGACAACAGGTTTCCAGAGCATCACTTGGGGGTGCTGCACAGCGAGTGCGCGGTAGATGTGGTGTCTCCAGGGGCTGCCATGGTGGGGGATCCTGTGACAGAACAACAAGAACCATAGGACCACTCAAGGTGTGATGTTAGAGCAGACACCAAGAAACATGGAGGAAAAGAGAGGAGAGGAATTTGTACAAATGTGGTAGAGGACACAGAATAAGAAGGTGAAGGAGATGGGGAGTCTGAGGATACAAGCAAATAGATCACATGAAGAAGATTAAAAGTACAAAGACTATTAGAGGAAAGAGAAAAAGAACCTAGCATAACCTGTGACAGAAAGAGCAACGGAGAAGGAGAAAAATAAGGAGACTATGTGAAAACATAAGTAGCATATGACTAATTTAAAAAGTGCAGTCCGTGGCCCTTTTATGAAGCCTATCCATTTCACAGCAGACTAGGGAAAGGGAAATAGAAAATAACACCTCACCCTGTGTAGGTTATAGGCTCCCTTGAGGATGTTGGAGATTTTATACATTTTTTCCTGTTGAATTATAAGGGTGAGTTGATAATTTTTGAACTGAGAAATGTAGGAGAAAAATAAAAAGTCTGACTGATTTGTTCTTTAAAACATGTGATGGTTCTGTGAGGGAGGGGCAGAATCTTGATCTCTGGGAGGTCTGGGTTTACAAATCTGTGGTTTTCTCTCAGTTGGTACAGTGAATCAGAGCAAGAATAATCCTCCATGTAAGGTAAAAGGCCAGAGCAGGGACCAGGTCCCTCAGCCCTCACTCGGCTAGCTTCAAGATACAGGTGGATAGGCCCTGACAAGGAGAAGGACCAGAGGACTTCCCCTCAGCACAGCATCAGCCCCATTCTGCTGCATTTCACAGACAGGCATCAAACAGCACTTCTTGCTCCCAGAAGTGCTACCAGGGAGCTCCCAGAGATGCTACCAGGGAGCTCAGAGGGGGTCGCCATGGCCCATGACATTAGCATCCTCCCATTCTGGGGGAGTCGCACTGGAGACTTTCCAGACTTCATAGTGGGAAGTTACGCCACCTACAAAAACTCCCATGAGACTGGGAGACAGCTGTGTCCTGTCTTCCTGCCAGCTCCCCTGTAAGCCTTCTGTGTCGTCAGTCTTGGGTCGCCCAGGCTGTGTCCTATTGAGCTGGCACCTGGGGACATATCTGTCAGGAGGTAGGATGTAGGTCCCAATGGACCAGCAGATGGTCTGGGAGTACTAAGGTTCCCAGTAGTCATCGGCCTTCCAGTTTCCTTGCCGTGTAGCTGAGCACCTGGGCACTTTGGCTTTGCTGTTCTAGGATCAAGTCTGTTTCAGAAGTAAACATGTTGTCACACTTAACTTCTATACCCTTCTAAAGGAACATTTCTAATAAAGGAAGAAAAGTTATCCAGTTCAGAACAAAGTGTCTGCCTTTTAACTAGCTCCAGCTGGAGGTGTCAGACAGGCTAACCATGTCCATGGGCTTGCGGTGCCTGACTGAAAAGCTTTGTTATTGCCATATTCCAAATCCATTCAAGTAAAGTGGGAACAAAGGGTTAGTTCTTATTAATCTTTCATCAGGTAGATACACTATAGGGCAGTCTTGTACTCGGTCCCTACAGAGTTGTTCTGTTCATTCTTTCCTGTGATTCATTCACGCTCCGTACCAAAGATTGATATGATGGAGGTATTGGCTACTTTGTCTAAAGCAGAGTTGCTTCCTTTGAACACAAAACTTTTTTTTTCATAGTGGGCTTGAGGAACACTTGGGAAAGCTGATCCAAATTAGCAGTGAGTGTAAAATTAAATTGGCATTTAAGTTGGCTGAGTGTAATCAGCCATTCTCATACTGGGGTGATGTCCTCATTCCCCGCTATGGAAATGAAGCAATTACTGCAAAGAAGCAAATCTTCAGAGCTTGAGGACTGCAGAGCTAAACTTCATTAAACATCAGTTGAGACTCTGAGAACTCAGGGGGTACATCTCCCTCTGCCCAAAGCAGCGCCACACAGCGTGCCTCAGCTAGGCTCACAAACCAGAAGCAATATTGCTGCACTGCTACAGCAGTTCACCTGTGCTAATTGATGCTCTTTCTCAGTGAGGCTAATCATCTGGGACAGAGTTCCATATTGACATGATTACACATCTTCGAGCACCCAAGTAAGCTTGGATACCCTAATGTACTGCTTTATTGCCTACGGTACTGACAGACCTAAAGTAAAATTAATTTAGTTTAGTATAACACATTTTGAAAGTGACTTAAGTAAGTCCATTGGGATGCCTTCCATCCTGAAAGAAGAATATTTGCATAGGGATTTACTGAAATTTAACTAAATTTGCAAGAGCTTTTGAAAGAAAAACTTTCTTAGGTGATCTCTGCTTAACAACAAAGAAAAAAACCAAACCAAACCCAACACGTCTTTTCTTTGGAGTGGGGAAAGATGGTAGAATACATTGGAGCAGATTTAAAATGTACAGCCTCTACCTGCCTGTCTGCCTCTGACTCCCCGCCACCTCCAAAGCCATAGAAAAGAACTGAGAAACTATATAAGATGGGGAAAAAAAAAAAGGTCTGGTGCAATGAAGGGGTAAAACGTTCAGGACTTTTAGGTTTTGCAGTTCACACGTTTGACAAAAGTGTACCTTCTGCTATTCAGCTTACACTTTCTCTATACTGCTTTCTTTCACCTTTAGGACAAAAGACTCATTGAGTATTGAGGAAGGGAGAAGGCAGGGATTTATAGGCATGCCCAAGACATCAGCTTTTGACCCTTTCAGAGTGCTGGAGGTGTTCCTTCCAATCCTCCTCCTCCATGAAGTAACTAACTACCCTAGGCACAGAGCCTCAGAGTTTTAAACCAAACTCAGAGGTCTATGAGGTGAGGAAAGTGTAAGCAGAAGGCACTCAGGGCTCAGGCTGCCATCTGGAAGGCTGGAGGGATTTTACAAGCATGCACTCACAACCTTCACAGCTAGTATGTACTGAAGAAACCATGGGTAAGACATAGTGAAGTACCTTGCACTAAGGCAAGATTCTCAAACTTGCACAAAAGCAGCTTCATATGCAATCTCTTTTTCCACAAAAAAAATTTGTCCTTCAGTTTTTGCAAATAAAACTTCGCTTTTTCTTTACTGTGAAGACTTCCCATGTCATTGAGAGGACAGTGAGAGAGGAGGCAAGAAGAATCTGTGACACTAATGAAGGCCGAATGCATTGTCTCCCTGTGGGCAGTGAATGAAAATAAAGGTGCTCTCCTGGTACGAGCTGGAGGCCATTTGCCACCACTCTACAAAGGACTGGGGTGGAGGGTTGGTGCTGCTGAGTACTGATCTGTGGGAAAAAAGTTTCCTCCAGCCACCACACACTAGCATTTATCCTGCAAGGAGGAGATAACAGAAGAAATGCAATGCTCCAATAACCCCTGAAACGTTACCAGTTATAATCCCTTTTGCTTTTTTAATGGAGCCAATGGAACAAATTGTTTGGAATTGTTGTGATATAAACCTTCAGACTAGACTGAGTTCTCTATGAAAGTTTTCAACACAATTTACAACTAACTTCAGCACAAAATGCAAACACAGCTCTTTCCTTTTGCCTCACTTCTTCCCCTTTCTCTCACTGCCAGTGTGCATGTCTTTAGGATACATTGGTGGATGTCTACAGAGAGTTTGTCTAGGTGCATGTGTACCCTCAGGCTAAATGATGCCCATGGTCCAAGAAGGACCCAGGCAGAAATCCACACAGCGCAACAATATCCAATGATTTGTGAATGAGTGACGTAAAACTCAATAAAGATGCAGAATTAGGTGACATAACTGATGTGGACATTGAATGAGGGAAGGGGATTAAACGGCTCAAGATACTGAAACATGAAGCTAGGAGATGGAAATATGCATGACTGAATCTTTTCCAGTAAGGTGTTTGAGAAATTCTATTACTATTCGATATAGAACAACAAAAGGAAGCTGGATTGCTTTTGTTAAAGTGTACACCTCCAAAAAAGATTATATTTAAATCTAGGAGTTTGTGGTATGCAAACTTTGTGAAGCATTTTGCCAGAATGGCTTCTTGTCAGAAAATATTTTTATTTTACAAATAAGTTAATCTTTTTACAGAATAGCTAGAAAATGAAAGTAATCTTTCATTGAGAAGCTTGTTGAAATCCAGTTTATAGGAGAAAGGGAGTGTCCCACTCCATAGTTTCATGATCAGAGAGGAGACCTATGTGCTGGTACATGGAAACGCTATGTACAAGAGCCCTTATGAGTAATTCTGTCTTGTGGAGAAACCCTCTTTTTCTTTTGTCTGAACTGAACTTCATCTGAAAGGCAAACAATCCCATGGGGCCTCAACTGAAACTGAATCACAAGCAAACAGTTTTTATTTTTAACAGCTGCAGTTCCTTAACACAGATTAAAAGATAAGTAAAACTCTTGCTTCTATCTTGGGTCGTTTTAATTTAAGAAGTAGAAACTAGTTGCATATAGATTCAAAGGTTTCCATCCCGTTTCTCAAAGCTCAAGGTTTGCTCCTCGCATTTTACTGCAGCAAAGCTAGCCCTTGGCTACTTCCAGGATACCACACATTCCTCTCTCTTTTCCTTCTAAAACCTGACCATCAACTCTGTAACTGTATTGAATTGCACCATCAAAAGCGATATGCAGGGCATGGCAATCCCTTCCTATATAAACATACCCCATTCACTCATCACTGAATTCCATCTCCTGAATCATTCAGCCAAAGATCATAACATAAATGAGCTCCTTCATCCATGAAAATCTCTGTCTGTACTTATTGTGATGTGCTATGCACCATAATCGTATCTCCTACTGTCAACTAACATTTTCATAACCCAATAAAAGCATTTTGGATTTGCTTTGACAGTGTGCCCTGGCCATAACAACATGTTGCCAGTCTCAGCAGCTGGCAACTGACTGGACCAACTAAGTATTAGGTCAGGATTCTGGGAGCACTCTTTGCGCTTCCTACACTGGAGGGGACACTGTTAGTGATGCAGCATGGGCATGGAAGCTGGAATAACCTGTCATGCAGCAAAGACATCCTCTAGCAATAGGTCTTTCCTGTCCAAGCGTGTGAATCAGCTGCTGATTTCTGAATCTGATTTTATAAACATGGCTTAGTGCCAAGGCACAGGCAAAGTTTCTCTTTGCTGGCTTCTGTTGTCCAACCAAGTGTGCCCAACAAAGTGCACTCAACAAAAATGGCCTTCACACATGGGTGAATCATAGGAATGTCAAAAGACCTACAATGATTAGCCCCTCCTCTGCTCTCTTACTGCCTCCCCAGAATCTCCCTCCTCTTGAAAACCATGAAGAGACATTTCATATTTAAGTACATATATGTGGTCTCTGGGCCAGAGTCTACAGCCCACTGAGCAGTGTGTTGCTGAGATGCAGGAGACGGGCTGAAGTCTTTGCTGTGAATCTCCTAATTTACAGCTGTTGATTCATTCTTCTTGAGCTCAGAGGAAAGAAATGTAGCCTTTCTCCTTCAGTAGACCAAGAGATAATATTTAATACCAGATAATGCAGGAAATGGAGTATGAGAACCATTAGTCAATAAATAAGAGTATGAGTAGTTTAATAGCTTTCCTTTACCTTCTAGAGGAAGCATACATCAACCTAGCTATACTTACACTAAGTGGTGATTACAGGATGAATATATTATAGAGGTGTGAGACGATGAGTCAGGGTTATTTATGGGCAATAGGTTAAAAGAAATGTTGTGAATGCCAAATAGTCAATAAGAATGTTTTTCACCTTTTACACTAAGACATAATGGCTTGATCATATCCAATTACCTTATAAAAATGTTTCTCACTGTTGATTGAGATAATGAAAGAGACGACCAGAGCCGATTTTCATTCCTCTGTCCTTGAACTTGTTTGCATGCAGAGGTCCTCATCTGCTGATGTCATCGCCTGTATTAGTTGGTGAATTTAAATAAGAGGTATAAGATTTCTGCCCAAATATATAGAATCATAAAATATTTCAAGATGGGAGGGACCCATAGGATCGTTGAATCCAACTCCCTACTCCTCGCAGGAAGTCTAAAACTAAGTAAAACTAAAGCATATGACTAAAATCATTGTCCAGATGCTCCTTAAACTCTGACAGGCTTTGTCCCGTGACCACTTCCCTGGGGAGCCTGTTCCAATGATCGACCAACCTCTCTCTCAGTGAAGAACCTTTTCCTAATGTCCAATCTGACCTTCACCTGACACAGCTTCTTTCTATATCCTTTGGTCCTATGTCTGGACACAGGAGGGAGCAGATCAGAACCTCCCCCTCCACTGCCCCCACTTGAGGAAGGTGTAGACTGCAGTGGGGTCCCTTGCTCCCCAGACATCTCTTCTCCAAGCTAAGCAAGCCAAGTGACCTCAGCCACTCCTTCTAAGTCTTGCCCTCGAGGACTTTCACCATCTTGTTCTCCCTCCTCTGCACACACTCTAATACTTTCATATACTTCTTGTACTGAGGCACCCAAAACTGCACACAGTACTTCAGGTGGGGCCACACCAATGCAGTGTGGAGCAGGACAATCACCTCCCTTGACCACCCAGCTATGCTGTCCCTGATGCACCCCAGAACATGGTTGGCCCTTTTGGCTGCCAGGGCATACTGTTGACTCATGTTCAAGTTGTCTTCAACCCAAACGCCCAGATCTCATTCCACAAGGCTGCTCTCCATCCTATGGGCTCCAATTCGTATGCATAACCAGGATTACCCTGTCCCAGGTGCAGAATCTGACACTTGCTTTGTTAAATTTGATATGGTTAGTGATTGCCCAGCTCTGTAGTCTATCCAGATCTCCCTGTAACGCCTCTCAGCAAACTTACTTAAGGTACATTTGATTCCTGCATCCAGGTCATTTATAAAAATGATATCTATATTTTCTTCTTTTTCATTTCTTCAAAATGTTGATTATCCCTGATTTTATGTATCTATTTTTCTCCTTTTAGAATTCTTTTCATTTCCATTCTTTAGATACATCATTATTTTTGAGCATTTTCTGCATATCATTGCAGCATTTGAATTTGCCAAATCACACCAGTGTTGCATTAATCTTCATTTACTCTTTGAATTGCATTTTTATGTTGCAAAATTATTTTTTCCCCCCAACATAAAAACCTAATCTCTGTGGGGTGAGCCAATTCATCACTAGTATGTGGGGGTCAGCATAGAACAAATACGCTCCAAAAACCTTGAAGTAAGTTGCAATTACTGATCATTTAATATCCAAAACATAAAATTCTTTAAAATCCAAGCAAGATACCAATAATATGGAAAACAACTTTGTAGTTCTGCCAAATGTTCATGATTTATAAAGGTATTGCATGTGTGTTCTCCCAGGTGGGGTTAACAGAGTTGATCTAGTTATGAACATATTTATTGATGCCTTTTTATACCTTCCAGTGAACCTTAATCACTCTTTGGAACAGTTATGTCTTGTTATTCTAAGTTTATTTCATATTTAAATGGGAATGCAACCAAGTAGTGTAAAAAAATCTTTTCTAAGGTTATACCTGCCACTTTAACACACAAGCTTGGAAACTGCTCAGAGCTGAATTAAAACAAGTACAATCAGAGAAGTGAAGAAAAATTAGAACAGAAAGCTATAAATTTGTTTTTTAAACTCCATTAGGAAAGCAGTCCAGGAAAAGCCAGAGGGGCCTCATGTTAGCTGACAGTGATAAGAGGAATGGAGTTTACTGAGAACAAGACAATATATAGTAGAAGTCAGAGAGGCAGCTTAAGGTGTAGGAAATTCATTTATTTTCCAACAACAGTGTGCAGTGATTATAAAATAAAAGCATGCTTATTTTTCCAATAAATTATCTTATTAGCAGTATAACACTTCACATAAATCCCAGGTCATTAAATTATCACATCCCTTCATTGTACAATAGCTCAAATCTTTCCCACTTTCTTCTTATGCAGTTGTAAGTCAACATTCATGGCAGCTGCAAAAGAAGCTTTAGGTAAGATGTGAAGAGGATGTCACTCATGCATGCATGCACATGTACTCATGCACACAGGTACACACTTATCACTTTGGCAAGTATTTATTGCAGCCTTGGCTTTTAGTTAAGAACAAAGAACTCTTGAGAGAGTGGGTCACAATCTGCCTGTCACATCAATTTATTGACCTGATTGTGAGCACACCCCATATTAGCCATAAGTACCAAGAAGGCAGAACTCGATTCCTATTATCTGTGCTGAATTGTCAATGGGATACAATAAAACAACAATGTAAGGATAATTTTCAGCTGCCTGCCAGAGAGAAACTACATGACAGAAAAATCACCAAGAGCTGGGTCACAAAGACCCACCATCAACTCAGTAACCTTTGAAAATTATTAGTACGGGAAGGACTCCTGATCAGCCTGTGACCCCTGGTAGTGCCATTGTCTGAACAAATGCATTCTCCAACAAAGATAAAATATAAAAGGATATCTGATGAAACTGGTTCTCAACAGGGGTACGTACCTTCCTCCAGACCATTGAATATGATAAATGAGACAATCTCAAGTAACAGAAAGAGCGAAGTTGTATATATCCTTCTGGTTTATTTCACAATTGTAATGAAGTAATCAACGTGCAATTGTACACAAGCACTTACCCCACTTATTTTGTTAGAGTAAGTAGGCCTAGTAATAAAAGTCTTACTAAGATTAAGAATAAGGGTTTCAAACTTATTTACAGGTATTTATGTTGGGTATTCCTGGGAAAGGGAGTCTCTCTGTTCGTAAAACTGCAGGAGTTTTCACTGTGTGCTTTCTCCCGCCAAACTGCAGTACTCAGTTCAGGGCCTAGTCATAGCTCCTATGATTCTGTCACTGGGACATCAGGGGAGACAAATCTCCTTTTACTCTTCAGTGGCAGTGGATTTTGAGGGACCAGTTTACAATTCTGATCACACATATGTGCTTAGACAGGAATTGCAATGCAATCTATGGGGAAGACTAAGACGTTTCAAGAAAAACTTACTTGAACCTTCCACTGTGGCTTCTGAAACACAGAATTTCTTAGGAAACTGTCACTTTTTGTCAACTTCTAGTTTCATAGGAAAACAATGAAAAAGGAGAATTGAATCTATCAAAATAAGAGTCTCAGTTTGGATTTTAAATGTTTTTTCCTTTCAAACTTGCCACAGATTAAATATAGCAAAATTTTTGACTTTAAACTTAAACTAACTTGAAACTATCACAAAATATTTGTTTATCTATCTAATTGAAATACATTTTTGCTGATGAAGCTGGTATCTTTTTATTTTAGTTAGCATTCCAGTTTCGGTTGGAAGAGAGCCTTCTCTGGCACTATGAAGGAATGAGAGCAACAGTGTTCTGCTGTATTCTGTTTTCCAGGGAAAGGACAGACAGTGTGCTAAGGTTTGTTTATTTGAGTGCAGATATGAATTCAAAGCTTTAGTGGATCCCCCACGTAGATCTGGTGATCTCCCATGTAGAACAATTTCAGTTGCCATTCTAGGGCACTCGTCAACGCCCTGGACTTCAGCAGTGATGGACAGAGCAAATGTGTTCTACTTAAGCATTGATGTTGATCAGAGATGCATAGGAGGTAAAACAAGACTCATTTACAGCCCTTTATTCCAGCTGTGCATTCAGCTGTTTCCAAGAGAACTCTTGATAATTCTTGATGTATTTTAGGTTTCATGAAACTTGCAAAGCCTTATTAAAAGTCCTTTTAACAAAAGTAACATCTTAATGTAATTAGTGGCCATTTTTTGATGCAATCATCTAAAAGTGATGATGTTAACATAACTGGAAGCCATTACAACAGCTGAAGGAATCATATCATAGAATCATATCATAGAATCACAGAATGGTTTGGGTTGGAAGAGACCTTAAAGACCACCTAGTTCCAACCCCACTGCCATGGGCAGGGACACCTTCCACTAGCCCAGGTTGCTCAAAGCCCCATCCAGCCTGGCCTTGAACGCTTCCAGGGAGGGGGCATCCATAGCTTCTCTGGGCAACCTGTTCCACTGTCTCACCATCCTCATTGTGAAGAATTTCTTCCTAATATCTGACATAAATCTATCCCATTTCTGTTTAAAACCATTATCTCATGTCCTATAAATACATGCCCTTGTAAAAAGTCCCTCTCCAGCTCTCTTGCAGGCCCCATTTATGTACTGGAAGGCTGCTATCAGGTCTCCCTGGAGCCTTCTCCAGGCGGAACAATCCCAACTCTCTCAGCCTGTCTTCATAGGAGAGGTGCTCCAGCCCCCTGATCATTTTTGTGGCCCTCCTCTGGACTCGCTCCAACAGGTCTATGTCCTTCTTATGTTGGGGGCCCCAGAGCTTAAAACTGTACTGCAGGTGAGGTCTCAGGAGAGCAGAGTAGAGGGGCAGAATCACCACCCTCAACCTGCTGGCCACGCTGCTTTTGATGCAGCCCAGGATATGGTTGGCCTTCTGGGCTGCCATGGCACATTGCCAGCTCATGTTGAGCTTCTCATTAACCAACACCCCCAAGTCCTTCTCCTCAGGGCTGCTCTCAACACATCCTCTGCCCAGCCTGTATCTGTGCTTGGGATTGCCCAACCTGTGTGCAAGACCTTGCACTTGGCCTTGTTGAACTTCATGCAGTTTGCATGAGCCCACCCCTCAAACCTGTCAAGGTCCATCTGCATGGCTTCCCTTCCCTCTAGCATGGCAACTGCACCACACAGTTTGATGTCGTTGACAAACTTGCTGCGGGTACACTCAATCCCTCTGTCCATGTCCCTAACAAAGATGTTAAACAGTGCCGGTTGCAATACTACGCAAGAGTAGTTCTTTAAAATAACCTGAAACAACGAAAATTTCCTACTTAGGTTTCATTTAGGTAATATATTTCTATTTGTTTCCCTCCCCAACTCTCACTCCCCCACATCCACAATGGCAAACACTTTACATACTTAAGGTCTGAGGAAGGAGTTGGAAAGGCATTTGATTACATTTACTTAAGACTCGTATAAAATAATGGGCGTATTTCCACAGAAGTTTTTATATTAATATTTAGTCTAGGGAACCTTGGTTAAAATAATTTTTAAAGGACATCTTGAATTACCCACTGATAAAAACTCAACCTGGAAATGCCTTGGCTGATTAATTTCTGAAACATTACAGAATCTTTGGATTAAAGTTAAAGCTTCATTATATTATGGGCAGGGAAGGCCAATAGCTATAAGCATTAGAAACAAACATTTCAAAATTCTCGTCATGATTTTGGGTTCTTTTCCAGGCTAAATGAATATTTCCAACAGGAAAGAGTAAAAGATTAATTTGAACAAATGTTGGGCTTTACCTCCCTTTGTTTGCTTTTGCACAGGTATGAATTTTGCAGCATAGTCAAAGCCAATCCATTTGAACAAGAGCAAAGACATTCTGTTCTGTGCAAAGGTCTTCTCAGAGGGGAGCACGCTTTTTGTGTGGCTGCAGCCATTTCTTTCCTTTAATATTGGTGGTGTTCTCCAGATGACTCATGTAAATCTCCAGGTATCTATGTTAGATAATGTCCCATATGTCTCTTGTGGACAATGAGTATACTGGAAGCACTTAGCAATGAAAGAACTATATTTAAAAATACAGGGGACTTCCCCTAGGATGTGGTCCCAGCAAAACTTTGAAAGTGCAGTGAAGATAAGAAAGTCTGCAGATGAGCTTATGAATCAGGGAAATGAAGACAGGGGATGGTGCTTAGCTTTTCTAACATCTACAAGCCATACTGAGAGTGATTAATGGGAAACTGCTGACCTTCTACATACATCCTCCGCTGCTCTTCATTTTCTTTAGAAAGTAAACAGCTAATTACTCCAAATGACTTGGGAATAGAGCAACAAAAGGCTTTGGTACTTAAATCTTGCATAAATCCGAAGTTGTGATCCTTTAAAACCTGTCTCATCTGATGCTGGAGGCCTTGAAGTGCATATACGTATTTAGTGCATCATCTGTATGAATTCAAGTTTCATTAAAGTATTCCAAGTAGAAATAATTTTTCCAAGCCTTCAAGGCATGTGTCCCACTCTCTTGGCCCACTCTTGCATCTGTCTGTGCTGGTGGAGGTGCCCAACCTGCCAGATATCCTTACACCATGTCGGCTCAGGATCATCACAGTACAGTGACAGTTAAACAATCACCCCTGTGCGCAGGGCTATGTTCTCCTGAGTCAGCCTACATCCCCCCCCTCCAAAATCAGCTGTCTAACTACTAGATCATATGCCTGCTCGAGCTTGCCCAACATGGATGAGTTTCAGTAGGCACATTCATCTCCCGTCACATCCAAAGCACATCTCAGATTGCAAAATAGCCTATAGCTTTATGATTAGGACACTCTGGTTAGAGGGAAGAAAAAAAAAACCCCAAACCAACAACAAAACCAAACCAAACGAGACAAAAAACCCCAATACTCTGAATAACCTGAATACCCTTAAACCAATAACCTGAATACCTTTAAACCAAAAACCTGAACACCCTTGGTCTTATTGCCTTGGAGAAAAAGATTAAACCTTGATGATCCAACTGAGTTTTTATGGCAAATCTTGGCTAAGCATGTACTTGGGGAGAAGGGAGGAGGGAAGGGGTGGAATCGATGTGAAACTATCAAGCAGGGACTTGTGGTCAAAAGGTAGGTGCCTACATCCCACAATGGGTTGGGATTTAAGACCTATTTCTGTTCTCTGTATTTCTGAGTGGTGATATAAACCATCTCCTTGTTCAACATACTAGTTCCTGAATATCCTGCTCTGAAACCCCTCATTTTCCATTCTTCTACTTTATGCAGTAGTGGATCCCACTCTGGTTGTCAGGCATCTAAAATGCTGGGTGACAGGGCATGCTGCTCTGAGGTACCCTCATTTTCTCATGTTTTTCGTTGTTGGCATTTTCACAAGATGGGAACTGAGATGGAGACATAATCTGCCTTCACCCATGACCTTGGATGCAACTAGATTGAAGGGTATCTAATAAAACATAATCTCTAATGAACAAAGGCTCACAAAGCATTAGCCTGCTGTGATAGTTTAAATAGATGAGGAAAAGACAGAAAAGGAATTTTCTGAATTTACACAAAGATAGGGGGAAAAAAACACAAAGGATATCCTTTGTACGGTCATTCAAAAAAAAAATCCATCTTTAAAATGACTACACAAAAACAGAAAACTTCGTTTCAAATTCAGTGCGTATTGCCAGGTACTTCTGAAGACTTTCTATAACTTTAAGTGCCTGCAGCCAAAGGAACCATCACGACAGCCTACAAAATGGACGCTTTGGGAGAGGAAGGTGGAAGAAGGTGCTGTATGGTTGCATCTCCTATATTTTCCATGGATAAAGTTACCTGCTGTTTACATAGAGGCATCCAATCCTTTTTTAAACAAAATGCCTGGGAGTAACTTCTCATACTGAATACAAGGCTGCTCTTACCCTGGAGATAACACTTGCCAAAATCTTTCTGAGCCTTGCTTTCATCCTCTGCCAAGTGCTGGCAACACACTCGCCAGCACCAAGACAGGCACAAGCACGTAGTGGAACAGAACATACACAGCAGAGAAAGGACGTGTGTGCCTGCACAGCAGCCCTCTGTGGGGATTTCACTCTCTATCCCCAATCTGGCATGCACGGGCAACTCAAGCGTGAAAAGGGACACACAGCAGACAGTTACAAGGTCCTTTACAAGTTATTGTCCTTTTTTTCTGTTTTCCAGTGTGTAAGTACAATATTCTTGTCTTGTTAGGTTCATCTTCATAACAAATAATCCACAATATTCTTCTTTATATACAATATAATACCCTTAAACCTCTTCTGTGTGCAAGCACAGAGGTCTACAAAAAAACTTTCCTTTGAGATCTTCACTAGCGAATAAGCATCAGGGACCCCATCGACTGAATAAATAACATAACCCACAGGAAAAAAGACACCACAAAGAAGAAGTTATTATCCTAGATTTCCAGGCTTCAGGCGATTTATTTGGTGCAAACAGCCACCCCACTCCCATTCTGCCTGAAACTTCTGGAAAACTGTGTTTCTTCCGTGTTTAAAGGATAACTCCCCTAAACTGGAAAAGGAGGTTACATGCATCTCCCCGGCCAATGGCATTTTTCCTGGTGTCTCACACCGTGTGACACAAGGCGCGCATCACCTAGTAACTCAAAAAACCCATATTTTACTCTCTAAGCAAGAATTATACAAGATGCATCTAGTTCCACCTAATGCACTTTGTTGATGGGGAAGAGAAGAGCATGACAAAACAGATCAAAAATCAAGAACGAGATTCTCTGGGTGGAGAGGAATCCCACGAAGTTCGACAAGGGCAAGTGTAGGGTCTTGCACCTGGGGAGGAACAACCCCATGTGCCAGTACAGGCTGGGGGTTGACTTGCTGGAGAGCAGCTCTGCGGAGAAGGACCTGGGAGTGCTGGTGGACAACAGGCTCACCATGAGCCAGCAGTGTGCCCTTGTGGCCAGGAAGGCCAATGGCATCCTGGGGTGCATTAAGAAGAGTGTGGCCAGCAGGTCGAGGGAGG
>VZSC01006058.1:0-22218 GCA_013398225.1 Steatornis caripensis | reverse complement strand
TTTTTCCAGCAAATATCAGGGTGGTTGAAGTCCCCCATGAGCACCAGGGCCTGTGACTGTGAGGCAACTTCCAGCTGTCTGTAGAAGGCCTCATCAAGTTCCTCTTCCTGATCAGGTGGCCTATAGTAAACACCCACAACAGTGTCACCTGTATTGGCCTGCCCTCTAATTCTTACCCATTCTTTCCTCTATTCTTTCCTCTACAGCTTCACAGATGAAGATTCATGTGCAGTGTCAGAGATCTAAGAAGGGACAGAGACATAGATCCTGGATTAATGAGGTGAAATCCTGGGAAGGGAAGCAGACTTGATATGAAGGAAGGCTTCCTAATACTGAGGTCTATTGACTCACGGAATAGTCTCCAAAGACAAGGACAAAAGCCCCAATAAATGACCTATTTTAAACTATTTAGGAGTACAGCTTGCTAGGAATTTTTCTAATGAAAGGTGAAATGTGAACCACTTAAAGGCAGGATTTCTCACAGAAGTGCATCAACTACATTTGATAGGTTGGAGTTTCAAACACAGGTGGTGAAGCTGTATTATCAGCCTCCTGATGGCCAACAGTTTTATGATTAGAGTGTTCATCTGTGCTGTGATCCTACCTTCCACAAATACTAGATATCGGTACAGAGTTAAACAAGGCCAGGAGCAGAGGGGACACTGCAAAAATTGGACCTGAGGCTTAAGAAAACAGTGTGAGAGCCTGACAGTAATCCCCGGTCTGCATCAGGCAGAGCAGTGACTTGAACAGAATGACAGAATGACAGAATCACTGGAGGGTTGAGGTTGGAAGGAACCTCTGGATGTCATCTGGTCCAAACTCTCTGCTTAAGCAGGGCCATCTAGACTTATTTGCCCAAGACCATGTTCAGAAGTCTTTGGAGTATCTCCAAGGGTGGAGATTCAACTTCTCTGGGCAGCCTGTGTCAGGGCTCGATCACACACAGTAAAATGTGTTACAATTTGTATTATTTCGAATATTTCTGTTCCAGCTTGCTGCAGTTTTCTAATGTCCCAGTAGAAAAGTTTCTTGTAGAGATTGTCATCACAGACACCCACAAAATAGACAGAGCAGGCACTCAAAATGAGATTTATTCTAAACAAAATTACTCAGCACTCCGACAAACAATAGTAAACCACAAGTTTCGATGTCAGGCAGGAATACTACTACACAGCTGACTTAAGAATTCCAAAATTTTCTCGAACAAATCTTTACAATGATGACACAAAATGTGGACTCATTCACTGATGAGATGAGGGCTCTCAGTCCCAGGGCACTTACCTTGGGTGGTGTCCAGATCTAAGGGGAGAGCCCCGACTGCAGACCTGCTGCTCCAAGGAGGACCGGACTCAAATCGCCCCTGCGGCAGCGTTCCATTTGTACCCAAGTCGAGTCTGACCTGGGGTCAGTCCTGATGGACTGGGAGCTCCATCCTCCAGGGACTGTGAGACTGGCAACTGCCACCATACACATGAGAAAAGCAAAGTAAGCACACAAAAAAAGTGAGGAAAGCACGTGAAAATCAAGGATGCACCAATCCTAAATCCCCAGGTCCTTTGTTAGGGCGGGTGCATCTGCCACAGAGACAGTTTCCATCTAGCTTCCATTTTGAGAAGAGTACTTGGAAGATACAGAAAACTAATCTACCATGGTCGTCCTTGTTTGCAGGACTGCAAGGACAATTATCTCCAGAGCAGTGGGATACAGGCGCATCCTCCACGAGCACCAACCTGACCATTGGTGCACGTGTAGAACCTGGGAATGAAAAAACAGACCAAGGAATCAGAACAGGCAAACACTGCTTGAATGAGCACCTCTGCAGCATAATGCAGGGTAACACTGTTTTCCTAGAAGTCTTCTGCCTCAGATACTGCTCCCTGGATTTTGAGGGCTTTGTCTCGTTCTTGGGTGAGAAACTGGGTTGCAGAGGCTAAACTTTAAAGCAAATGAGTTGTCATGACACAGGATCCTGTGAAACAGCTGTGGAGAGCAGAAGATGCTTGCCCTCCTATAGACATGCTTAGACAGAGTAACTAATAACCTGTCATCCGTGCCCAATTGCATTCTCTGCAGAAAACTAGTAACATAATGGAAATTGTAGGCTTACCTGAAGACATTTATGACCAACAGCCTGTATAATATTTGATGTGAGTGCATCAGCAGTCTATGAAAAGGAGCAATTCAGATGCAAGAGGTGGCAACAAGATAGCAACACTGAAGAGGATAGGGTAACATCCCATAGCCACCTCCAGCAAGAGCCTTCATATTATTTTCACAGTCCATATACCTCTTGTTCTTTCAGGTATGAACCCTAGAGTTATAAAATCTCTGAGTGAAGACCCCAACATACAAGCTTCCTGGCAGAGCCATCAAATACATTTGAATTCACATTCCAAATGTGAGTGATAAAATGGAGAGGAGAGGCTGAGATCGCTGCTCTGCAGGAAACCCTAAAAATAGAACTGAGGACACCATTCAGAAGAGGGGCTCTTACCATTAGTACTAAACCTCCCGTTCTTTTTGCCTGGATGCATCCTGGGACTATGAGGTAAGAGAAAATGAGCACAGAGAAGAACACACTGTTGTCAAGAAACCGTTCTGACTGTATGTATTTGTTTAACTTATAACCTTTGTTTTCTTATCTTACAATGAGAAACCTGACCTTAAAGTCTTAATGTATAAACTCTTCCTTTTTTTTTTTTAAATGCCTGTTTATTGCCTTAGTGGCAGAGTGAGTTATGGACCAACTGAGAAACATATAATGATCTGTTCTCCCAAAAGCAGACGATCCAAAAAGAGCAGTGTGTGCAGGCAGTCTAGAGCTGCCTATACCACAAGTATTTAGCATGTTTCCTGATAAATGGCAAAGGGACTCTTTGAGGACTGCTATTAACAAGTGCAAGATTTGGAGAGAAATTCTCTTGTCTTTCCCTTAGTGGACATTAGCTAGTGAGTGTCCCACAAGGAGAGAAAGAAAAAAAGTCATCCCACCTTTTTGAACAATCTGCATGCATCACACTTGCCCAAACAAGAGTTCACATCTTCGAAGTGTCTTATATTGACAGAGGAACCAGTGTTGCTCACAATCTGTCTTTGGGGATGATCTCTTCAAGAATCTCTTGCTTAAATGGACAACTTCTTACACAATCACTGTCTTTTTCTTACAAAGGATGCCCTTCAGAGAAAGTATTACTCAGCAAGGTCTTCATCCCACAAAATGGCTCAGATGTCAAACTGCTTGCAGAGCCCAAACCTCCCAAGAGTGCAGAGGTCAACCTTATTGTCAGACACAAGAAGGAATGATAGCAGAAAAATGTGGACACAGAGCTACTAAGACTATCAATATATTTTTATGTTCCACCTCCTCAACCACTAAAGAATCTCCTCATGCAATTTCAGGTTGCATTAAGGACAGTAATTTGGGGGAAAGAAGGATTTATCAATTCTTTTGTTGTCCAGATAGTTCTTTTCTGCTTCTTGAAGATAAATGCAGTGTCAGCAATTCTCCACATAAATGGCTTGAACTTGATAAAGTCCTTTATAGAAGTCTTGCAACTTCATATGGTGAGTCTTTCTCCTTGACGTGAGGACATTAATCTCTCCAAGTATTGAGGTCAATGCAGAGATGGCAATTTTTATTTCTATGTATTTGTTCTATTAGCTGTTCCACCTTGGCCCGATTTTCTTCCTTGACAGCCAAGGAGAAAAATAAAAGGAAAGCTATGAAAAGGTTTGCAGGCTCCTGCATTAAACTCTTTCAAAATCTACCTGCTTGGGAAGTCTTAATGTACAACAGCCTTACTGGATTTACAGACCATCTCTTACTCCTCCTGACGGCTCAGAAAAGTGACAGAATGATACGGAAATCCAAGTAATGCTTTAGAAGTTGATTTAGTCTTTGCAGCAATCATCAAACCATCTTTTATTGTGAATGACTTAAATGTTAACTGTTAGATGAAATAAATAGCATCTGAGAGCTAAACTGGACTCAGTTAGAATCAAGAAGTCTGTCTTAGAGTTGTGGTCTTACAACGTGTGTAGTAGAGCTATGGAAGCTGAATTGCTGGACAGATTTACAGAACTGCCATGGCCTGGTTTATAGCTGGTTGCAGTCATAGAAATCGTGAGGGTTTTAAGATCATCCACTGTCTGTGGATTTGTTGGTGATTATCAAGTGACAGGCTACAGTCTGGATTTTAAAAACTAGGAATTGTTAAGCTAAAAATATTGTTTAAAGAATTTGTTGTTAGTATAATTGAGATCTTAACAGTATAATCATTATTAGTGCATATTTAATTATTCCAGGTAAAGAATAATAACACAGTCACAACTGACACACAAACACTTGTTATTTTCTACGCTTTTTGAGGAGTTATGCTGACCCTCTCCCTGCTCCTCTGGTCCCCAGTGTAGTTGGTTTCATGCTGGTGATGGTGGGGGTTTGTTACAGCAAGTCATCAGCATTTAAGGATTTTGCCGGGAAGAACATGATGTTCACATTGACAATTTCTTCTTCCTCACTCCAGGATCCACCTGGGGGCATTTAAATATTTGCTAGCATGCTTTTACACCTTAATGCTTTAGCCACAGACATCCAGTCAATTAGAAAAATCACTATTACAGCTATACCAAGTAAAACTGCTGCAGGTGCGACAGAAAATACTCATACAGGACAAACCTGACAAGCGTCAGTCCTGAGGCCTTGCAAACTCAGTAGAAAGCTTGTGGCCCAGTACTGGCAGTGGCAGCAACAGACTACATAGTTACAAAATAATAAAATCCATATGAGCATGTTTTTCAAATGAAAATTTCAGTGATGAACTGTTTGCCTCTGCTGCTGATATGTGGGCTCTTCTTGTCACTAGAAATCTTTTTCAGGCAGATGGAAATGTCTCCTTAAGATCTGTTGCCTTGCACACCACATCTGCAGCCCCAAGTCCTGCAAAACGTTATTCTGTATGAGTTTTAATGCTAGAAAATCAGGAGGAGTTGAATGGTGTTGCCTGCTCTGGGAAGAGTTTACAAATCCCTACCAAAAAAACTCAGCAGTATTCCCTTCAATTTCTGTGAAACTACCTTTCAGGGCCAGAAACAGAGGTCAGGCTTACACTCATAAATCTGCTTCCAATTAGTGCGGGTCTGAAATGAAGGTGACATGCAGGCAATTGAATGTTGCTGTTGTGATTGTATGGAGAAATGTAGGAAAACTGTGGACTGTGGACAGTGGACCAAGCTCTTATACTCTTGGAAGCTACCTGTGCTAGCGGAATAAATCACAAAATAATTGAGGCTGGAGAACACCATGCTCAGAGCAGGGTTAGCTAGAACAGATTGCTCAGGACTGCATCCAGTTGGGTTTTGAATATTTCCAGGGATGGACACTCCACATCTCTGGGCAACCCGTGCCAGTGCTCAGTTGCCCTCCCAGTAAAAAGTTTTTCTTGTGTCTAAGTCGAGCCTCTCGTGTTTCAGTTTGTGCCCGCTGCCTCTTGTCCTGTCACTAGGCACCATCGAGAAGAGCCTGGCCCTGTCTTTTTTATTGCTGCCCCATTAAGTATTTATACATATGGATGGGAAGTATTTATACATATGGATTGGTGTTGAAGGACCCCCTGAGCCTTTTCCTGCAAGAGGTTTGTGTCAGTTGCAAACTTGCTGAGGGTGCACTTTGCCCTGTTGTCCAGGACATCGGTCCCAGTATCAACCTCTGGCATACACCATTAGTGACCAGCCTTGCACTCAGCTTCATGATGCTGATGACAATCCTTCAAGCCTGACAGTTCAGCTAGTTTTCAGTCCACCTCACTGCCCATTTATCTGCCCATTCAACAGCTTGTCTGTGAGGATGTCACACCAGATAGTGTCAAAAGCCTTGCTAAAGTTGAGATAAACAACACCGACTGTTCTCCTCTCATCCACCAAGCCAGTAATCCTGTTATAAAAGGCTATAAGGTTGTTAAAGCCAGACTTTCCCAGCTATAAGGTTGGTAAAGCCAGACTTTCCCTTCATAAATCCGTGTTGACTACTCCAAATCACCTCCTTGTCCTTCATATGTTAGTCGGCAGAGCAGCTGGAAACTGTGACTAGAAATGAGGTGTTTAGTAACCTCATTCCCAATTTCAAGTGAAGACTAATTTCCTTTCAGTTGCTTTTCCTAAACACTGGTGCCCATGGTGTGCTGGAAGTTGGAGCAGGGAGCAGCAAGCACCATTCCGTTGTGGTCTCTCTGCTGGATCCAAAGCATGTACAACAGAAACTCATGTTTTTTAAAATAAGGACAAGACTTCTGAGGTAGGGGAGAGGGAATGACTTCAGAAAAAGTTGAAATGGGGAAAGATAAATCAGAGAACGCTTGGAGGGGAAATCAGGGCTGGTACCTGGGAGCATGGAGGTGCCAGAGCGAGATGGAAAACCTAGCGAGAGATTGGGTCTATATCGAGATAGAGGCTGGGCATAGGAAACATGTGGGTGGACAGGTGGGAGATTATTGAGGGAGGAAGAATCAGGGATGAGTTTGGTGATGGGGTCATAGAAATAAAAGCGTCAGTACATGCTGGGCCACCAGGGAGGAACCCTTGAGCCACATCAACAGTGAAAATGTGGTGTGGCCTGAAACAGAGGCCAAACCAATAAAGTCTGCTGGGATTATTGGTTTGCCTTTCACAACTGGCTTGCATTTCTCCAGTCAATGTCAATTGCAGGGGGAAAGGAGAAGCAAAGGGAGGAGCAAGGGAGGAGGAAAGAGAAGGAAGAAAGGGAACAGAGAGGTGGTAGAAGAGGATACAGAGCCGGGAACCTGTCTCACTCACTGCCTCCCACTATCAGAAACAGCAACTCTATCGTCCCTCTGGTGCTCTGGAGTTAGAAAAGCTGCTAGTCCTGTAAGACTTATTTCTCTTGGGAGCTGGAAGCTACATTTCCTGAAGGAAGGATGAGGTCCTGGTGCAGGATGTTGTAGGCTGTCCTGAAGCTGTGAGTCTTGCTTTGACCTTATCAACTACTCTGTACATACTGCCAGGCAAGATACATAAACATGGCATTTAAAAAGGAGGAGTCATGCTGCATACATTTTCTCTGCATCTAGCTTGATTACCGATAACTTTCTCACAGTTGCAACTGAAATGAAAGCCAGTTGCGTATTAAGTATTTACAGTGTTATATAATACTAAAGAGCTGGGGGGAAAAAAAAGATGCCATATACCTCAAACGGGCATCCAAAATGAGGAATCCTGCTGTGACTCCGCTCTCTGATTGAACAACAGGGACTCATTGCTGGGAAACTGTAACAACGCATTGACTCATGCTTGTGAAGAAGACAGTCGTGGCAGGGATCAGCCCCAAAGAAATACGCTGGAGGAAAATAAGGGTCTTATCATCAGGGCACGGTTTGAATAGCCTACAATGAATGAGGCAGGGCACCAACACACTGAGCAATAAGATGCAACCACATTAGTCCACACACATCTGCAGTGAGGATGCAGGGTCTAGAGGAAGGACAGCTATCATATAGTTAAAGACTATGGCAGGATTCATAGGTCCAAGGAACCTGAGGAGCTGGTTCAGGAAACTGAACTGAGGCTGAAAGGCATTCCTCCTAGCACTGCCCAGCTTTCTAGGGATTCATCCTGAAGCCTTAGTTCTTGTGATTATAATTAGTCTATATGAGTCAGTAAGAAATGCACTAGAAAGGAGAAAAAGGGAAAAGAAACCATTTCAAAGGATTTCTTTTGCTTCATGCATGTTAAAAAATGTATAGACTTAAAGAAAAGAATGGAGGTCGTGAAACATCAGCGCTGCCTTTCCCAGTAGCATTCAGGTTAAGCCCAGTAAATTTCCCAGCACTATCATCCAAAACTCTCATCCAGCTATGTTTTCTGGAGCTCTGTCCTCTCCTGAAGAAGGCCAGGTCTGAGAGGTGACAGAGTCCTGGTGCAGGCATGGCTGGGTGGGTTAACCTGGGTGCTTGCCAAAGCTTTTCATGGAGAAGGACATCAGCATGCCTGTTTAATGGCCAGCACTCCCTCCTTTTCCTCCTCCTTAGCCCATCTCTTGTCTTCTTTTTATTTTGGCTCCTGAGTTATCCTAAGGACGTGCACACTCCACGCAGTGCATGACTTCTGAAAGAGGTGCAAGCACGTGGCATGTATGTGCCATCCCTCTCCGACAGTAAATGGGGAACCCATCATGCTTAACATATTATGAAAACAGCTGGCTAGGCAGAGGAGACAAACTCTATAGCTATATCTTTGCCAGTACATTATAGAAAGAACTTTCTGGAACCACAAACTCAAAATCTCTTCCCATACTGTTACGCTGTTAGAAAAGCAGCATACCTTAAATGGGTTGGTTTGGAAGTTAGTGCAGACCAGGAGGGACCAGTCCTAATTGCTGATGCAGTCACTTTGTTTCGGAGGGGGAGAGGTCCGTGGCAGGGGCCTGGCAAGTTTCGTTGCTGTTGGCCTCAGAACCAGCAAATAGCCTCAGCATACGTATTAGCACAGCTGTAGCTTATCTGCGTCTGCTCAGAGAACAAGTCTAATTCCTCGCCATTATTAGACATTAGAGAATCCACATAGGAGAACTTAGTACCTCTTCTCTAGAGAAGTGACAAGAAACTCCAGCTGAGGTCTCTGCCCTGTGAGACCCTTGGGTTAAGGACTTGTGTGCTAAAACAGAGAGAGCTTGTTCTCTAGGTTTGTATAGTATTCCCCATTAAGATGTAGTTCACCATCCATGCAGAAAGCCAGCCTTAAATCACACTCTTTTTATTGTATTACTGTGGTTTACCACCAGTAATGAGCTTGTGTGACAAACCCACACTGTTTCAGCGCTGCAGGAACATGCTTCACAGCATTCTCGGTGCCCAAGAAGCGGTGCTAGTGGAAACAGTCATGCCAAGCAAACTTTGTGCCTGGGGCCCTAGCTCCTAAGGATTTAAACATCAATGTCAGTGTCCTAAACTGCAGCTGGAGATTAGGTGAAGCCAGTCCCGTCTCAGTGAGTGTTCTCCCACTGTCTGTTTTTTGCTGAACAATTGGGCAATTTGATTTTACAGCAGCTGTATCTTGAGTACTCTCCAAATACAGCTAATTGTACTACACAGCACATTAATTTAAACGTCAGTCCTGAAGTCAAGATATCGTGGGTAAAAATACGTGTTTTGGAGAAATGGCTAAAGCTTTTGCGCAAAGCACAAATGACCAGAAAAGCTTCCAGGGGGGAGAACAAAGGACAGGTGGGAGGACACATGGCATTGTGCTTCTTATCCCATTGACATTATTCCTCATCAACAAAGCTGTAGGACAAATGGGTTTTTTTTTTATTTTTCGTTTCTCCACCAATATTTTTTGTTATGTTTTTGCTTATTTTCTCTGGGGGAAGCACAACATCCAATACTTCATGAAACAAGCCAGACAAATTGTTCTGATTCCTTTAATGACAACACGGCACCCTTTCCTTGCTCACCTACCTACTGCATAAATAAGCTTACAAAAACTTTGGACTCTTTAAATAGATAAAGACTGTTAACAATATCCTATGATTCTCAACGGTACTGAGAACAACATATACAATCTGACCATACTGCTACGTTTCAGATGTGCACAAAACATCATTCTGCCTCTTTGGTCGGTGAGATTCACACAAATACTATCTCCGCTTTGTACTCTCCTTCCTCCTTATGGGAAAGACACCCAGTCACACTGGTCTGAAGCAAACAAAAGCATTCTTTAGTCTGGTTCCTGATGTTGGCAATGGGTGGAGCAGAAAACAGAATGTGCTGTGGTACCTAGATGCTCTTCAGCCTCAGTGAAGCCAAATCAACCATAGGCTTCTTTTTAGCAATTATGAAACACTCACCAGATGGGAATGCTAAATTCCAGTTTCACCACGTACTGTATTTGCATATGGATGAAATGCCACTGTGCAAGTGAAGGTACGTGAAGCCTAAATCCTCAGGTCATCCATGTCAGAGAAAGGAGGTCCCCTGTAGTCACAGAAGCTGGCTGTGAGGGATCCAGGAATGACTCGGGAGAGGGAGGGAGGGTACATGTGCACACCTTACACTGCGGAGAACAGGAAATTCGGGATTTGCTTGTAGTTAATTCCTGAGATGTGTTTGAAAACACAGCAGGACTGCATGAGGTAGTGACCGTGCCACTAGACTAAGGTCTGGCCACCCGTCGGTCCATAGGGCCTTCCATTCACACTTTGGTTCAAGCAAAATTTGTGTACTATGGCATCTAGCCTAGAGGATCTGATTGTCAAGGGAAGTTGTGTGACTGTCGTTTGGAGCATGAAAAGCCACCAAAAATTACAGGTTTCTCATTGTTTTGTTTTGGGGTTTTGGTTTGGTTTGGGTTTGGGGTTTTTTTTTTTCCTGGATTTGGATGTAAAAGTGGCTTTAAACCAACGTATAATTCTCTCTCTCTCTCTTTTTTTTTTTTAATCCGCCTTTTGAACTCTTTCAAAAATGCTTTCCAAATCCCTCAACAATGTTCACATTCATGCCTCATACTTGTGGCACTTTAAAAATACTAATGCTAATGGTCACCTTTCATGAGGCTAAGGGAACAGAAATGCCTCTTAAGCGACTACAAAATGCTGCAAACAAAGAGCTGCAAGTTTTTCCCCAATGAATGTTTCTTTGGAGATTCAGCAGCTGATATTCTACTGAACTCGTTCTGCCTGTGGGCAATCACAATAGCTCTCAAAAAAATCATCCACACCAAAGCTCCGAGCTATAAAGCAGAAAGCTGCAGGAAATTAGGTTTATTTTGGTATTAATGGAAAGAGACAAAAGCCTGCAGTAACTTAACTGTTTTTTTCATTTTTAAATGATTGAAAGAGATTAATAAAACTTAAGAGGCAGAATGAACTTGCATTTGCTATGAGCATGAAAGGGCACTGTATACTAACAGTTGGTTTCTGGGATAACCATAAAGCAGAATGTAATGAAATTGCTTCAGAGAAATGCAGCAATAAATACATGTAATGAGCCAGCAAAAGGAGCCAGGAGGCAAGGTGCTTCCATAGATATGAGTCAATAAGTGCATTAGTGAAAGGAAGAATGGGATCTTAGAGAGAAAATTGTTTGAAGTGATCAGAAAAGTGAACAAAAGTCATTTGTAGAAAATTCCACCAATAAATCTTTTTTCTTTTCCTCCTGGTTATATCATAATTTCTGCACTTTAATAGAAGTCTGAGGAGGCCAAAAATGGTAGTGAAACCACTATGCTTTTACTGTCAACGGAAGTAGTTTCAAAAGCTGATGTGCAATATGAAATGAGGTTGCTCACATGCACTGTATTACCAACCAGCACAGAAAACACAGTGCTGCTGAGGGAACAGCAGCCTCAAGGTGACCGTAGCTGGAGCTTAGTGCTAAAATATACATCACTTAAGATGGGGCCCATACTAAATGCACCAGAAACCCTTTGCTACCTGCATCTCTGTTTCCATCACGGTTTCCACCCAGCCAGTCACAGAACTCTCCTTCTCACGTGCTCAGGCTGCAAAGATGATTTCTAACAGAGCAAGCCCAGAGGCATGCAGGTGATAGAGAGCAAAACAGAGCTCCAGACTCCTTTCCTTTATGGCTTTTGTGGAGCCAGAATAAACTGGTGAAGGAGCTATATACACCGGCTAGATGCAATTTGCTGCACTGAAGTAGCACAAACACACTAAGTTGCTGATGCTGTTCCTGTCCCCTACATTTTTTCTCCTTGATATTTGCAATATTCTAGGCAGCTCCTGTAGGAGATTCAGAGAAATGAGAGCACTATCAAACTGCCTCCGTTTGCAGAAGGCAAATGCACATCTTAAGGAACTCATTTGTATGTCTTACTAAATTACCTTACCTAGAAGGATGCATGAAGATCTGCCATAATAATTCACAGCATATATTACATTTAAATGGCCCAGTCTACAGGTAGCCAGTATACGAAGGCATTTTCTTCTAAGACATGAAGCTGAATTAGATCGTCACAAGCAATGCGTACATCTCCTGGGCTGTAGACTGTGGAAAGCTGTATAAACAAAATGTAGAGACGACAAGGAAATAAGACATTTCCCTGAAATCAGAGTCACTGCACAGCATAGAGCATAGAAGTGATGAGTCCTGGCTGTGACACCAAATGGCTTTGCAAAGTCCCGTGCTCCATGGTTTTTTAGGAGAAGGCTTCAAGGAGCTCCGAGGAGAGCTCTCGAGCAAAATAAATTACGGGAAGGACTCTTGCCTAGACCTGTTGTCTAGAAAGCAGTAATAGTCAGTCTGTGAAATTAGGAAGCTGGCAATAGTAACTATTTCCTTAGAAGAGAGAAGGTGTTCTGAAGGGTATTATGCTCCAGTAAGTACTTATTCTGAACACCGAGGAAGATTTCAGTGTCTAACTTGTTATTTACATGTTATTTCAGCAGGTATGGATGTTCCATTTTCTGGAACTGATTTTTTTTCTGTCAAGTCTTAATGGATGTTGGGGGAAAAATATCTTAAGCAAACTGCTATGTAAAAAACAAAGGCAACAAGTAGACCTTGCTAAGACTGGGAGTGCTGCAGGATGCCTCTCATTACCACATCATTGACAACCGATGACCAAGCGAGAGTGTTTGCGTTCATTTTTTCCAGAGTTCCACAGTGCTTTCTTCACAGTATCTGTGAACAGTAAAAATATTACTCTTCACCATAAAAGGCAGGTAAGTGTAAAACACAGTTAATCCATCAGTTAAGAAAAGCCCTGAGCATTGTATGCGTCCTGATGAGTCTCGCTTTTAGAGATTCAATGCGGAAAATCTGGGCAATAGTAGGACCGTAAAAACAGAAAGTTGCATGGCTTGCAGATGGAAGAGGCAATGATGGGTGATTCCCTGGTCCACGTCAGCTTGACGTTGCATTCACTCCCAGCACCACAATTCTCCTAGTTCGATTTTTGCCCCCCCGTTGTTCCTCTTGCAAAACTTTTCTGCAGAGGCGTGTGCCAGCAATACCATCTGCTGGCTAAACATAGCACTGGCCGGAGGAGCAGACAAAGCAGCAGGGCCAACAGCCCCCATGGTTGCCGTTTTTCTGCCCCTCACCCTCCTGCCCCAGGAGGGCTCCTGTGCCTGGGGCAGTGGGCAGCCAGCCCCAGGGAACCGCTGTGGCAGGGGTAAAGGCCGAAAAATGTCAATCTCAGCCTCCCAAGCCAGAAATTTATTCATCTTCTTCTAACCCACGTGTCTCTCAATGTTCTGGCTTTCAATTCATAAGATTTGGGGCTTTGGGGGCTTTTAATCACCACACTTAACGGAAAGAAATGCCTCGCCTGACCACCTCTTTGCTCAGCTGCTCAGGCACACGGAAGAGCAGACACAAACTCTGGAGTGTGTGCGGGAATCAGGCACAATATCTTTTCCCTGTCTCAGGAAAAATAGATCTCTCTGTGCTCTGCCCTTTGCCGGAGCTTTGCATGCAGCAGTCCCCCTTTAATCTAGGATAAGCGTGCAAAATAATTAAGCTCATTTTTATGGAATGAGATAACTGAAAGGAGAGAGCATGTACAAAACTCTTTCAGGAACTGAGCTGAGGCTGTTTTCACTGGGTATTTCTTTTGGATTAAGCTGTCTGGTTATACGAGCCAGCAACAGAGAAGTACCAGAAACACTACAGGGCAAGCAAGGAAAGCAGCCAGGAAACATTAGATAGCTCTGTTTTTTTCTGGGTTTTTTTGGGGGGGAGGGAGCGGCAATGTGGGGACGATACTTTCTTTACTAATAGAATCAAAATATTTTGCTCACCCATCTTCTGTCGAAGGAGTGGCTAAAGAGTCTGGGAGTCTTTGGTCTGGGGAAAGAAGAGGCTACAAGGGAGGGATGAGATAGAGGACTACCAAGGGAGTACTGAGGAGAGAGTAAGGAACGATTGTTCATTTTCTGGAATAGAATTAGCTGTGAACTCTTGCAGAACAAATGAGGGGAATTAGCCGTACACAAAAAATGTGGTGGAGTTATGGATCTCCTCTTTTATAGGATGCCATGGATGCTGAGAGTTTACGTGGCTACCCAGACGTCCAGGCCCTGAGAGCACCACCAGCCCTTGCTGCCCCGTGGCAGTCCCCCAGGCATCCTCCCACCCTGCCCATGGCCCAGGACCTGATTTCACCCCCCGGGGCTGTCCATCCCTCCCCAGGGATGCCCTAATCCAAATGTCTGGTCTTCTGGTCTTATGTACTGAGGCACTATCAGTGAGAAACTGGTAATGAATTCAAGTCAGACAGTCTTGCTGCATAAATTGGGTGAGAGAGAGGCTTAGATTCACCAAAAATGAGGAGGATCTATCTCCAAAACACCAGGGATTGCAGAGATGGAGATTGAATCTATTTCATTCTAGGAGGGGATTTGAATGTGCTTCTATCACCTCTAAAGAACATGTCCCAATAGGCCAACTGGCGGATAATATTTTTCATATGTTTTGTTCTGTCCCTGCAAGAAACATGAGCAATTTGCTTGATTTGGATTAAACTGCTTGGGGCTGGTTTTGTTTATTTTCTAGCCTCAGAAATAATAAAAGTAATTACAGCTTCGAAGAGTGAAAAACCTAGTTCTTAACCTTTGCTCCGTGAGGAAGAGGTTTTGGGTAGGGTGTTTGCCTGGCCAAAAAACGGGTGGGAGCTGTGACCAAAGCCATCCTCCTCCAGCGGTCAGTGAGCAACGAGAGTAAGCTGGTACTCCCAGGGCCTGAGGAGTGCTTTTTGTTTTCCATGGAAGAAATTAATCGTCTTAACTCCAAGGAAGTCAGGACATGCTTGCACCTTGCACCCACTGAGCTCAGAAGTAGAAATACTTTTATCGCCTCTTCTGAACCCACAAATATGAGTGCAGCTATTATGGAAAGGGAAGTCTGTAGTTCTCATCGAAGAGACTTGGGAAGGTGGAGGTGCCGCCTACCAGCTTATAGGAAAAATTATATAAAAACAGTTGGATAAAGAGTTTGTCATCCTCAGCCCTCGCTCACTGGGAGGGCTCAAAAGGAGAGTTGTGAACCGGGGTGATGCACCTTCGGGGAGGACTGGGGTGAGCAAAGCATTTGCTGGGAGCTTCACTCCACGCAGAAGCTTGCAACACCAACAGTTCCTGTTTTGGGACAATTGTTTAAACAAAGACAAAGCCAGTGCAACTCCCATTCCTCAAAATAAGTTCATTAAAAGTGCAGTTTCAAAGCACGAGACAATCCTATACTTGTCATGCTCATAACATGTTTCCAGGGTCTATATGAATCTTCAGCATTCAGAGTTAGCGTGCTTTCACGAGACAAAGAGCTTCTTTTACTGCTACTGCTGTATTTTTCAGACCGCAGAAAGGAAAACTCTAGGGATTTCAAAAGCCCCAGGCTTGGCAGAGACTCCACAGTTTAATTTGTGAAGTGAGACAGCTGACAGACTACAAACTCAATTTTAATTCACAGGAGCTAAAGCCATGAATCTGGTCCTGTGTCTCTTGAATCGGTGATGATTAATGAGCTTCACGGCCTTTAAGAATGCAAAGGGCAGTAGTTCAGAAAGTAACGGCTTCACCTGGCATAGACAAGAAACAAGACCTTGTTGCATGGTGGCATGATCCAGGTATTGTCCAGGTGTGCTACCCAAGTGCTCAGGTAGGGCTGGAATAAGGGTTACCATGTTGAACAGGGATGTAAGAATTTGAAACTTTTATCTTCCCAGCAATAGTTCTCTGCTGTCATTTTAAAGAAAAGTGGATTCCCCGAGGCGTCCTAGAGAGCACTTTTGCATCAAATGATGCCTGTGTACATGAAAGTGAGTATTCCCTCGGAGCACTGAGCTGAGCAATGTATCAAGGAATGACAAATAATCGCTTGATGTGCAGAGAAACAACCCCTGGGAACTTTTATCCAAAGGCAGCAGAGTTCTGGCTCAGACTGCAGGACAAGGCAATCTCCATTTTGACAGATACAGTGCGTATGTTAAGCAAGAAAAAGTGGCTTTAGGAGCATCAAGCCCTGGACCTGTGGGTCTCAAGAACATGAATCTGAGGGGAATTTAGTATATCCTATGTTTAGAGGTATGAGCACTCTCTTTTCTCACTTCCAGCACCACTAACCTGCTATTTTGCAGCTGGTCTGCCCCATTTTGCTAAGCTAGTATAGTAAAATGTATTTACTTCTTAGTCATCTTGAAATGAATTCATGTCAGTGCAGAGGCAAAAGGACAGTCTCTGCACATGCTCCAAAGCTGTATGGGCAATTTACTAGATTAGGATGTCTGTGGTTTCCAGTTAAGAGAAAAAAGTGAAACAGCAGAAAACGGCTAGGGCAGCTGTGGACCCTTGCACGCGACTGCAGAATGAAGAACTGAGTCCTGGGGTGTGGCTGAATTCATTCGCCGAGCTACTGCTGAAGAGCAAAAACAACTTTGCAACTATTTGTTGCATCAGACATCTTTCAATAAATCAAAAGAGAATTTTCTTGCTTAAATCAGTTGTCTTTTTTTGTTAAGGTGTTGGTTGCTTAGTTCAACGGTTTTCATAAGCAGCCCTGTATGTAGCAGAAACATCTTGTAAAGCAATTTGCTGGCATTGCACTCTCTCTTTCAGCTGGTCTCTTTGGGCAGAAATGCATCTAATGGAGAAGGAATTACTGCCCTCTCACATCTCTCCAGCCCCACAGCATACCTGCTGGCAGAAACCCCTTGAACTTCAGGCACTACCGGGATCTCCACAGGCTCACTTCTAGTAAAGAGTTCCTGTTGTGGAGGTGCACACAAGGGCACCCAGATCATTGCATGTGCCCCTTGCTGACGAGACAGGAGAAACAAAGTGATGCAAACCAGCAAAAAAAAAACAACGAAGTAAAGGTGGTGACCATTTAACTTATGTCTTTTCCTACTTTGTGAAATCTCAGGGTCCTCTTCACTAAGAGTAGAAAAATAATTACAAAATAATGGCAAAGAATTTGATAAAATATATTCCTGACAATCTTTCAAGTCCTGCATTACATTTAGAATGGTTTCAAACATAGAAAAAGGTCCGAAGATTACCTATTATGAGCTTATTCAGTTTGCATCTTGTACAACTTTTACAGTTTATAACTGGATAAGTGTTGATGCATACAGCTGTAATCTGCCAGTGTTGATCACAATTTATATTAAAATAAATAAGAAACATACTGAGATGATACAAGCTGAGCATACAGAGTTCATCCTAATTACACTGATCAGAGGGATTCAAGTAAACGGTCACACTACGAAATTTCCAGAAGAAAAGCAATCTAGAAGTAACACCCTCACAACCTTCTTCAGAGCAGTTTTCTCCTGATATTAGCATTAATTCTATAAACCAATTGGCTGAAGTTGCAAAATCAGATGCGTAAAGGTAAATGGTAAAACCAGCACACAAAAAAGTAGTTCTTCATCATTTAAAATACAATAAGCTGGATCTTCAGCTTTCAGATGTGTCACCAAAGCAGGGCTTCTTCACATTTTAACCTTCACAATTTAAGCACTGGGTTCATTGTCTGTTCCCTGACTGTTCAGTGCACATTCAGCTTATCTAAGACACTGATTTTGGAAGCACACACCTTTCCCATCCAAGATGCCTGCTTTTACTCAGCCTATGAAGACAGGTGTCTCTTTTTCTTCCCCAGCAGGAGGGAAAGAATATAGAAGGCCACCTTAAACCACACAATGAATTTTGACATGGCACAAATTATGTGTCATGAATTGTGTCGGGTAAGTAAAGATTTCTAGGTGTCTCTATCCCAAGGGGAATTATGGTCCTAACTATATTTGTCATTTTGTCCAGTTAGGGTACAATTTAGTGTCCTACAAAACCAACAGAACTTCTCTTGCGGTGTTGGGTCAGCACAAAAAAATAGAAGTCATGCTGGATACCTAGAGCCAGCAGTTATGTTGTCCAGCCAAGGATTTGAATTGTAATTTACATTCAAATATGAGCATCCCGTAGCATTTGATCCATCCTCTTTAACTTCCCATATACGAAAGGAAGGCTTGTGCTGTGCACACTGGCACGCTAGTAAACATCAAAGCAAGTTTTTGTATTTGAAGGCTGTCGGTCTCTTCACTTACGAGATGAGGACTCTCTATACCTCATTGCTGGTGTTAACAAAGTTGTCACAGTTTTTGCATACCAAGCCCACTCTCGCAGGAGTCTTCTCAGCGAAGTCAAGAAGAAAAGAATCTCCAAAGTCGCCAAAGGGTGTGGCCTACACCTCCAACACAGGCACGACGCGGTGGCAGCCCTTCAGGGGAGGCGTTGGTTGCACGGCTGCTCCCAGGTGATGCAGATGCACTGCGGTTCAGAGCTGGAGGGCAGACAGGGTGGCGGGCAGAAGANCACTCTCGCAGGAGTCTTCTCAGCGAAGTCAAGAAGAAAAGAATCTCCAAAGTCGCCAAAGGGTGTGGCCTACACCTCCAACACAGGCACGACGCGGTGGCAGCCCCTCAGGGGAGGCGGTGGTTGCACGGCTGCTCCCAGGTGATGCAGATGCACTGCGGTTCAGAGCTGGAGGGCAGACAGGGTGGCAGGCAGAAGAGCTGGAGCTTCAGCATCCTTGCTGCCGTGTGTACCAGGCAGCTGATATTGCTAAGGGAGGGCCCAGGAGAGCACACAGCGGTCATAACCACACTTTGGTTTGTGGCAGCAGGACATGTATCTGGGAGGGAAATAAAAACACTCAGCGTTAAAGTTTAGCTGGAGGAAATGTTTATTCTTACGACCACAGTGGAATAAGAACCACGTATCTCAGGTTTGTTTGAGAGACACATACACTGAGCCAGCAGCTCAGCAACTGAGCGAGGGGCAGAAATTACTATCTTTTTAATTTGGAATAGACCTTAATTTCAGTATTTTCATTGTTTGTCTCATGACCACACATTAGAGGTGTTATTATTACTGGTCCCATGAAAAATGCTACAAATGAGGTAGCACCTCTCCAAGAAAAAAATTCATCACACTCTTAAAATGATCTCCTTTTTTGGGTGGGGAAAGGGGGTACAAGCTGTCGTTTTTCTGATGCCTGCTGAGGAGTGTTTAGGAAATACCAGTTTCGGGGCAGAAAGGGGCAGTACTCAATGCCTGCAACTGATAGCCTGTTAGCCTATGTCCTTGAAAAATAATATGCTAGAAGGAGAAAACGTGTAGTACTGAAGCGTGGCTCCCTTATGTCCCTAAGCATCAGGAACAAACTATTTCAGTAGATGATTTAGAACTTTCCCCCCACCATTATTGCACTGTAGGGAGTTGCCATCAGCAGTGATCTACTTGATGTCATGGCAGAAATGTGGGTTTCAGATGCTGGGCTAAAAGCAGACGATTGTTGGTTGGTGCTCATCTATCCACAGCGTGATACACTTAGAAAATAAGTAACGTTTGCCAGAGGGCCTCGCTTACTTTGCAAGTACGTTCGGTTGAGTTCCCTCTCCTTATCTGTACAGTGGTGTGGATACAGCCCTCACAGGTGACAGGCACATGAGCACTCCGTACAGAGAAAGAGTAGCTGTCGCAAGTGTCCTTAATATACACATGAAGTGCTGTTAGTGCTGGGCTGGAATACACGTTTCCTTTGTAAGGGGCTGTCAACCACTAGCCCTCTGAAACTGTGCCAGGATACAGAGAATCAAGAGATCTGTTTTAAAATGCTATGCTCATTTTCTATGCTTTCTAGGGGGCTCTTGACTTACGTTTTCAAGCTTCACCATGCAACCATGCAGAATTGTCGCTTTCCAAATGACGGATTTGCTGGGGGTGGTGGCAGTGAGGACTGAGCGAGTTGGCCAGTCCTGTGCTTCTTGGATGCAGGACTTTAAGAGTGACCAGCAACTATCATAAATTAACATTGCAGGCATTGGCAACACTACTGATGAGAAAAGAGTCTTTCCTCAACGAACCTTGCTGCGTTATTAAAGGCACCATTTTGAGCATGAAAGGCTTAAACGTGGAGAAGGAAATGTTTCAGCTCGTCCGGGAGGAGAAGACCGGTTATTTTTTGATGTTGCTTGTGTCCAAAGCACCTCCTGATGCACAGGCGGCATAACTGCATCAAGGACAGCGGCCCTGGAGAAAGAGGTGGGGAAGAGGTTACACATGTGGCTTTATTGCCCCAAAACTCTAAGGCTGNGTAGATCCTGTGCGGTGCTTTTAACTGTGGCACCTTTCAATGCTCAGCCCCCCAACATGTCATTTGCACCCCAGTGTGCAGCACGCAGGGGTGACAAGCGCAGTGGGTCACAGGGCAGGGGGGGCAGGTGTGCAGATAAGAAGGGCAAAGCAGGAGCAGCAGGGAGTGCGGACATGGGGGCTGAGGGCTGTGAGTGGGGAGGAGATAAGAAGAGACACTGGGAGGGGACAGTTTAGGTGCCACCCGCTGTGCCTGCCTGCTGGGACCGTATGTTAGCAGCCACCAAAGAGCCAAAATGTTAGTGCTGGCGATGAACGAAGTGCAGCGAGAAGGAGTGGAGGCTGCAAGAAAGACGCGGTGAGGTGGCAGCTTTAGTCAGCTTTTGAGTCTTCCCTCGTGCAGGCCACCACCTTTCCAGCAGCTCTGCAAGGCTGAAGGCCGCAGCACTGTTTGAAGGGCTGTGCAAAGGTCTGCGCCCTCCTTCTAGCAGTCAGCAGATGATTTACCCTGTGCTTGCGTACAAGACAACAAGGCAAGCTGATACAGGACAAGTGAGACTGGCTATTGCAGTATCACGCTGCACGTGTGTTTGGCCACTCTGACCCCACAGATAAATGTTCTACCTGTAAACATCTCATTTAAAAATCTTCCACTCAAAAACAACCAGCCCCCTCAAAAACCGAAGGACTTACCAAAACACAAGCGGTGTCACTACGCTGAAAAATATTCAGCAACTGCAAGCATACTCTTAAAAAAAACCCGCTTTTTTCGATCATTAGCTAATTCTCCTGCCCACATGTAGGACTCTACCTGCAACACAAGCAGGGTATGCAGTGGTCCAGCAGCACAGTGAAGTCCTGGGAAGGGAGACCACCACATGTCCTACACCTGCTCCGGGCTAGTCCTAGGGCAATTCCGGGTCAGCACACTCACCAACTCATCTCTAGTGGAAAACTGTGCACCCTCCAGCCTGCCCTGGCCACGGGTGCGGGGCTGCTGCCCCCCAGCATCTGCGGCGTCGGGGGAGAGGGGTTGTGTGTGGGAGCGGGGCAGGAGAGCAGCAGCTCAGCTGTGCTCGTGCTGAGGGGCCGTGGGGCTGGCGGGGTGCCTCTGATCCCCGTAGCGCATCGTTGCCAAATCTTCTTGTGAAACCAGAGGGGTAATGTTTGCACCGCTTCAGGTTGCAACTGTTCAGCTGGCCAAAGAAATTAGACATCAGCTGCGCATCAGGCGTGACCCTGCTCAGAGAAGGGCGCGCTGGAGAACGTCAGAAAAAAACTGTTCAGCAGCAAAATGCCCTTCAGGCATTTATCATTTCTGATTTAGATTGCTGAATTTCACTTAGAAAAGTACCTTACTGCCCAAGCTGTCAGCTCAGCCCAAGCAGCGCTTCTCGGGCCAACTCCACAGGGTGTGCCTGAAATGTTTTTTTTATCTCAAATAAACAGGACACACGCGGTGCCATGGGAGTCAGGACTCTAATGCAGCAAGGATTGGAGCTCAAAAGGATCATTGCTCTGTGCACCATAGATTAGGCTGGGACATAACTCATGCATAACATACACAGCACAGTTATTTTCACGCTATTATTTTCATGTTACGATTTCAAGTAAGGCCTATTTCATCACTTTATTACTCCAATTTTTCCTTGGTGTAAATTTGTTCATGACAACAATCACATCAACACGCAACTGGAGTAATAAAGTCATGGACCACGCCATCAGCAACTTGTTTAAAATAATGAAATTTATTTAGTAATGAGCGTAGTTTTCTGATGGAATAAGAACATCTAAAGAAGAAGAAAAGTATGCTAACAATTAGACACGAGAGACCGTATTGTAATTTTCCTGAGGATTGGTAAGATTTCTCTGCATAATTCATTAAACTATAGATAACCAATAAAATAAAATGGATCTGGAAAAATTTCATTTACAAGTACGAAATAAGCACTTCATAAGGTTTAAGCCTACGGTTTGATACTGCTGGATTACTCAGCACATAATCTTGGCCTTTAAAAAAGCCTACTGTACATACATATATATATTCATTAAATGATTCTTGTGCAATTTTCCTTAATCCCCACAAAAAA
>VZSC01006031.1:89497-179732 GCA_013398225.1 Steatornis caripensis | reverse complement strand
GCTCCCTCCGCGGCGCTGGGCTTGCAGGCGGGGCGGGAGGAGGGGCGCGGACGCTTGGTCACGCGTTGTACCGGAAAAGCCCTCGCGTCCCTGAGGGGAGGATGGAGACATGGTCTCCTGCGTAGCTCAGAACAGGTTCCCTTTGGAGGGGTAATACTCTGCTACAGGATCTTTTGTTTATTTTTTAGCAATTAAATACTATATGGGGGGTGGGTTTAACTCACAGCTGCAAGGATTGAGTAACTTCAGGTGCCTAAAACAAACGTTTCGGCTGCGAAGTCCCCAAGCGGTCCTGGTGCCCGCGGTCTGAGCCTGTCACGGCCCGGCTGGCGGCGGTGCCTGCCGGCCAGGTGGGAAGGTGGGCGCGGAGGGACAGGCTGTTGCGGTGGAGAGCGGTGGTACCCAGCCTGAGGTGCCCCAGGAAGCCTGCGGCAGTGCCGGCAGCCAAACGCAGATTTCATGTCTCAAGGGACAGCACTGTTGGCTCAAACGGACCTTTTTTTGGCGTTTCCTTTGTAGGAAAAAAATGTTCAAATAATACCTTTTTTTTTCAGGCAGTAGCTATTGCACGTGCCTGATAGCAACAGGATTNCGGCAGCCAAACGCAGATTTCATGTCTCAAGGGACAGCACTGTTGGCTCAAACGGACCTTTTTTTGGCGTTTCCTTTGTAGGAAAAAAATGTTCAAATAATACCTTTTTTTTTCAGGCAGTAGCTATTGCACGTGCCTGATAGCAACAGGATTAAAAAATTAACGGATCCGTTGAAAATGAAGACATGTAATGCAGAAAATAGCCTTCCACCCATAGTCCACATTATAGCCAAGGATTCATTGACCACTTCCAAGCAGGTGATGTGACCTTTACTAGAACCACCTTTTACCTCAAAAATTAAAGTTTCTAAAGGTGGCTCTAGTAAAATCTCAGCTAACAACAGAATTGAAAACCAAGCCTGTATCCAGCTATGAACAGGCAGTGAGAGCTAGCAGACTAGTGCAGTCTGTTCTCAGCAATTTTTCTAGCAAAAAATCAAGTGTTGGAAACAATGTGAAATACTGAGGGCAGACTATGATGTCAATGGAATGGCCTTAGACTTACTCAGAAACAGACATTACATCAAAGACTTGTGAACATTGCTGGATGCTGGCTAAAAAAACACAATACAGGGTCACAAGACAGGTTTATTTTGCCTGAAAAGGCTTTGTGCTTTTTTAATGGCTTCTCTGATGATTAACTTAGCATTTATAAAAAATAAGAGCCATAAGATAACATACAAGCCATCTAGCCTGAAAGATTGACTCAAACAAAAAGGATGAGTCAAAGCACTGATACAAAATCAATCAGAGTCTTTCTACTATTTGGCAATGCTAGGAAATGGCAAACAAGGCAGTCTTTGCTTAAAATAGTCTGTGCAAAGTTGCTTAATGTAAAGAAAGAAATTTATGTGTTTTAACAGTTTGAAAACACAAGATGATCAGGAGTTACTAAAGGACTTCGGCTTATTTCCTTAAAAAAAGTGGGAATTTTGAATATGGACAGATAGTTTAGGTTCACAACCTGTAAGAGGCACTTTCCATCCCTCTCTTGAGGGAATTAAAACCGAAGGCGTACCGTGGCGGGTAGAACCTGAGGAAACACATCCCTCTAGTGGCAGAGGTCTGCCGGATAGAGAGACTACCCTCGGTGTTCCTTTTGTCAAGGGTTGTAGAAAAGTAGCTGCACCGTTCTGAAAATGCATGGCAAGTATGTGCGTGGAAATCCTCAGGTGCAACTTGCCTTATTCGCCTTATGTATTTCTTGATTTGTTCTTGGTTAATAACGGTCGCATGGTACATTTCCACTTGAGTTTGTATGAACACTCTTCTGATTTGCTTTTTAAATTCCAGTTCACCCTAGAAAAGAAGCCTTTGAGTTATCCCAGGTGTTACCAGAAAAGTTTACCCTTTTCATCTCCAAAATTGCTTATGTGGCCTCTCTGCTAAATGCATTGGGAACATCAAGTTTGAAGCGTTCATCTTGAGATTTTGCTGTCAAGACAGACTTACGTACTGAAAGTCATGTAATCACACAGCAGATGGTATGTGTTCACCCAGCAGTGATAAGATGACCCATGAAACCCATTAACTAACGCCAGCCTACACCATTCTCCCTGGCTTGATCCTTGCTCTTCAGACATTTAGCAATCCTTTCGTAACAGCCTTCAATAAGCAGTTTCCCATTTTTCCCTTGTTCATCTTACTAAGCCTGTTACAGGAAGTAGAAAGCTCTCTAACAACAGTATCAATAACTTGAATGTATTGCTAAATATGTTAGATACATAGCAGTTACTGGGAAAATACTTAGTTTAGTATTTGTTCACTTCGGTTCTTCCTTCTCATGAGAAGTTTTACATGATGGAGCATAGACTTTAGCCTAGGGACTGTGGGAGTATTTTCAAGAGTACATGAAAGACTGGGGCTTATAAAACCCCCTAAAAATCACTAAAACCTGAATTTATGTGCACCACACACTTCTGAACATTTAAGAACCTTTCCTTTGCTTTCTACTTCTACATCTGACAGTGCAGATGATAGTCATAGGCTTAGGGAAGCACTTCTGGCTTAATTCTGCCTTCCAAAACCACAGGTGATATCTGACATAATAAAACGAAAGCCTTGTTAAAATTAATTTTAAAGACTACCCTCCCCACTACTATTTGGCATGCAATTCTCCACGTCACTAGATACATATTTAAAACATGAAAGTTAGGTGACAAGGTAGGTACCCCTCAATAAGAGTTTTCTGAAATATTAACATTACTGAGCACTGACTGTGTTTTCATCAACGAAGATCCTTTCTGCCACAGGGTATGCGGCTGTTTTAGATCTATTACCGTTTAGAATAGGAATCATATATCATAGCATAAGTACCTGTTATGCTTTTAAACCTCATTTTAAACCAAACCATTAAAAAACCCAAACAAACCAACCCCCAGAACAATGTAGAAAGATGTTCCAGAGAGACCACTTTTTGGATGGTCTACAGAGAACTGTCCAGTTCAGAATGATGCACAGTCAGCCATCTTTGGGGGTTTTTGGATGCTTGGATTTTTTTGTTTTTGGTTTTGTTTTTTTTTTAAAGAGTCTGTTTAACAAAGTCTTTTACAGACACAGACTGTATAGGAGGTGAGACTGGAGAAAATGAAAGAGCAGACAAGCATAAATTATACATACACAAGAAGAAGAAAGTTTAAAACTGGTGACAAAACTAATAAAGGAAGAGCAGCACGGCTGACACTATCAGGGATGAAGAGGATTAAGAGAGCTCTGAAGAGAGAAATTTTTGAGATAATGCAGAGAAAATTATAGCAGATGTTGAACAATATGCAAGTTGGGAAAAAATAGTGAAAGATGAGTTTGACTACAAGCAATGAGAAAGGATTTGTCCAAAGCAGATGTAATCCTAATCTTCCAAAGATCTGAAGGTGTTTTTCTTACTTAGTTAATCTTCCACAAATTATCTCACACAAGGCATTGTGAAAGAAAAAAGCCCTAGTTTCCTGTACCTTTAATTTTAAACTTTAAATACTAGAAATCACATGATGAAGACTAGTATTAGCGACTTGTTTCACATATCCTAGGTCACAAAGCCCATTCTACACTGATGTTCTGGAGAAAAGGAGTAATTGTTGGCAACTGACATAAGGCATTTTCTCTGATTAACAACTTTCACAGCTGTATGAACTTAACTGCCACACAGTTTCTTTCAACTTACTGGAATCAACACAAACATTGTTTATTTTTATTAATTTCCATCAGTAAACAGCAGGATGTATATTACATAGCTCAGTCACAATTTGTTGGTATGCATTTAAGACCACACATACTGTCTTAAAATTGTTTAATTGTCAGGTGTGGATTTCATAGAATTGTCAATAAGATTTTTATCAGGCGTTTCATAATGATACCAAGGTCCATCTCCCCTGTGTCTCATCAGTCTGCGTGCCTCCAACTCCATCAGCCTGAAAAGAAAAAAAGAGCCACAGACACACAACATGAAGTTTATTAGTTTTGATCATATATATCTCTCTATCTCAATCTTTGACATCAGGGTATTACTGACAACAGCAATGAGCTTAGCATTTTTATATATATATATATATATATATAACCAAACCATGAAGGGTTCAACTAAAACATGAGCCGTCACATGGGTCTATTTTAATTTTTTTCAGCAAGTCATCTCACAAAGAGAGTAATAAAAATACTTGCAGGAGTTCTGTCATAGGTTCTTGCCTAGTAAGGGGCTAGACAGTTTTGATACAGCTTTCAACTAAAAATAAATAGGAGCAAGAAAAACAGAAGTAAATGTGATGGTCGAAGGAGCTATGCTGTCTTGGTTCCAATAGCAACAGTTCCCGGAACTCAGACTTTCTTCTGCCACCACAGTTTACTCTGAGTAAGTATAGAATAAACTCAGTACAATGTCGTTGCTGCCCACAGAATTTTCAACAGCAATGAGGAACGTGACCAATCCAGGAAACTGGCATTCAGCTGCTCAGTTAAGCTATAAGCATTAGGAGGGGCAAAAAGCGCCATCCATTTCCTGACTCAGGAAGACAGAGCTATACCTTTATAACTACAAACTGTTTTGAAGAGATGCTGTTGTTTTACAAGACTGCTCTGAGATCATTCCAGTTCTGGCAATCACCATACTGAGAAGGCAGGGACTACAGATACCGTAACTGCCACTTTGGCACCAGCTGGTGCAGCAAGCACTCAGGGTCAAGTGATACACGAATAAGCCTGTTATGTCAGCACCCAACTCTGTATGTTAACCAAAATAAAACAGTCAACTACAGTACGTATCAGTCTTTTAAAACACTTTGACTATGTAGCATACCTCAGTTCAGTTTTCTTCGCTTCAACATCAAGCAAAGCCATCTCTTTCTCATAGTCCTTTTCAGGGGGGTCAAGGAAGTAACGAGCTATCCAACGACTTATAGGGTGCTTGAAAATACAAAAGCAGAGATTATTCATGCAATTTCCAAGTACAAATGTCATCATAACTAAATCATGTTGCATGTTCCCATTTCTGAAATCGTCATCAACACTATGGGTGCTGCCATTCAAAACAAAGTTAAAAACACGATCAACTATTTGTAAGATCAGAACCCTAAAAAGCTGCATTTCTTTTGCCTTTTTTAATGCCAAGATAATCTGCAGATGAGTATTCTGAAGCAAAATTTGAAGTTAATGGAAGATGTGATTTATTTTATTTCTGTTGAAGTTCCTTAAATGGCTACTGTAATCACAGGCTCCAAAGCTCTTACCATAATCCGTAACATTTTAAAGTTTTGCTTCCACATAGAGGTCGTTTCACTAGGAACAAAAGTCTAAATGAGTTGAAACAGTCATAATAGTATTGCTGAATTCAATTACTTCCTATTAAAAAGTGCGTGCAGCAAGAAGCTAGGAACAAGTTTTAAGAAAATGCAATGAAATGAAAAAAGTATAAGCTTGAGTTTCTGACTATAAAAATCTTCAATTCTACATACAAAAGCATGTGCAATGTTGGACTTTGAAACAATGATAGCAAACAATACAAAATAACGTCGCTTTAAACTCCAGTATCGTAAGATGTTGTAGTTCCAGAGCAAGAAACAAAGACAAAAACTGCACGCTAAGAATAAAGAGAACAGAATACTGTTCTTACTAGTTAGGACCATTATAAAAGAATTCTTGGCATATAGCTTCAGCAGTTTACTTGCATAAAGTTACAGATCATTTGCATCTACTTGTGTCAATAAATAGATGTCCTACAGCAACACACATGTTCCATAAAGCTGAAAAAGAGTAAGTTTACCAAAATCATAATTGCACAATTAAGAGTTCTACTACACTGATACCCAATGGCAGGAATATGGCCATCCTCATTATCGTACTCCACACATTTTACTCCCGGAAGTATCATCAAGAGGAAGGCTGTCCATCACACACCACCCTTTTCTAAGTTACACTCACTTTGTAGTATTCCCAGTACTCTGGAATATAACCTTCGGGAATCTCTGCAAGTTCAGCTTCACCTGACAAGGAAAGGAGGGAAGGAACATTTCATACCAGTATTTTGTTTTTTGGAGTACCTTATATTCTGCCTTTCACATTAGGAAAGGATCATTATTTCACATGGAGAGTACTTAATCCCTCAATCTGAGCTCTGTTCAGAAAAATTGGACTTGCAATTTTTCCGGACACTTCACTCTGTTTGTATCCAGCTCATAGACTTCAAGCCACAAAACAAAAGGGTGAAATTAGCAGCTGTACAGAAGAAATAACTAAGATAAGTCCACAGAAATGCCCTTTAAAGTATATGAGCTGAAAGCAAGGATTTTTCCTAATTTCTCTATTTAATTAATTTCATATTATTACAATAATAGATTTGAAACACACATTGCCAAGCAGAATTTTGTTTTTGCTAGATAAAAAGCGACAGTTGCAGTGTATGCAGCCTTCTTGAAAAAGTATGTAAAACAAGGTAATACAGACTCCTCATTTGAACACAGAAGAGCCGTTCGCTAAAGCTCACTGATGTTTGAAAGACTGTCAAAAGACGGAATTTTTCCATTTTTAAAAATGTGGAAAGCTTTTGAAAAAAAGCAACAACTACAGAAAAATAAAAATACTGAGAACACCTTCTATGTACTTATACAGTATTACCGTAACTGTTAGGCCTATTTCATGACCTTTGAAAGAGCAAGTCTTAAAAGATCTCTTTTTTTTTTCTATCCAGCATGCTTATTTTCCATTTAATAATTCTGACTGTACTTAGCTTAAGTCATGACAGAGCACTCACCGATGAAGATGTTGACATATGTTATGAATAGTGCCACTGGTATTCCTGTCAGAAATACATAGAATCTCTGTATAGGGGATAAAAAGAAAAAAGTAACAGTATGGGAAACTCAGAAGCCTGACAAAATTTAGACGAGATTTGTCTGAAAATCATGTAACTGCCAATAACTGTTAGATTTGTGTTCATAGGTTAGATAGGGATGTTGTATGTAAAGACATATGGCTGCTTAAAATGAGGTAATTAACAAACTAGAATACAGAAACAGCAATGCTGTGTCTGTCCAGGAGCCTGTTTAGCTCAGCTTTCCATCTCCCAGAGAGGTCAGTCTCTGCAGAAGCAGACAGCAATGATTTCCCCGAATGCTGTCTCAGCATCTTGTGATGACTGGCTTCAGCTTTTAACTGTAACAAGGCACTAACACCAATGCAATATAATATAAACCACTGCTGGCTTTGGTAACTGCAGAAGACAGACAAAGGAAGCCTGATCACATGAAGGACGTTTTATCAGGCTGGCTGTTCCCCATCATAATAGGCTTTATCCAAAACCTAGCTTTTTAGGGGTCAAACTCAGGTCAGGCTTCCTAAGTCTAAATCTCTGGTGTTAGTGGTTTAGGTAACTGAAGGCAAACCCTGCAGAAGAGTAACCTAATACATTTTAAAAAGGAGGATGGAGTGGAAAGCATCTGTAAGTTATGCATATATGAACACAGACATAATTTAAGAATGCTGCTACAGCATTAATTTAAGTAACCATCACAATCTTTGTCATTTAGCAGATCATGTATCTTTCTACTTCATCTGGCCCTGATTTTACAAAATGTGACAAAAAAATTCTTTTGGAGGAAGACTGGAAATTCTTGTTTATGTGAATAGTGCCAAGCATATTTTAGATGCTGTGCCATGAACAATACAGAAAATTGTATTTTAGACACTCTTACCCCATTTTCAACGGATGTGCTATACTGAATGTAATAAATTTGGTTTTAACTCACCAACAAGTTCAGAAATCGAGTATCATAAAAACTTGTTGCCTTGATAATAAACATTCTCTTCCCATGGCCACTGCTATGTCGTACAGGAGCTGAAAAATTGAACAAAAGTATTATGGTTTTTTTCTCCCTTTGGTGATTGTGCCAGGATAAGGTCACATGGCAGGAGGGGGAGCAGCATACAGCAGCAGCTGAGTAGTTACGAGCTGGTTTTCTGGAGGGTATCAGTGTTCCTAAAGACCTGCCTGAACTACTGTCCTATTTTGCTAGAATGAACCTATTTTTCTTCCAACTTTAGATACAGATATATGCCTACCTGTAAGTCCCAATAAACAAACGACCAAATGTCCTTACACAGGGCCAAGTAAATCCAGGTGAGCATGTTAGGGGGTTTGGCCTCCTGCCAAGGTCGGTCCACGTTCTACCCAAGAAACAAGAGTTTCTCAGAGGAACGGCAGTAACGCGTTGCACCCCCTGCACCTGGAGCGGGTTTCCTGCCCCGGCTCAGCCAAGCAAGAGCCGCAGCAGCGGCCGTTCCCGCCGCCCAGCTCCGCGCTCCTGCCCCAGCCCCAGGGCCCACGCAGCGGGGAAAGGCCCGAAGACCGCCTGGGGAGCCCGCACCGCCGCCGCCGCCTCGCACCCGCTGCGCCGCCGGGACGCGGCCACCACCTGGCACCGCCCGCGGCGGGCGAAACTCCCTGAGGCGGCGGCCCCGCGGGCCCCGCTCCCCATTCCTCAGGAGGGCGCCTCTCCTCCGCTCCTCAAGGTCACCTCGGCCCTAGCACACCCGCCCCCCTCCTTTCTCACCGCCGAGGCCCTACCGACGGTGCCGGGGAGGCGGGCGGCCGGGGTGAGCCAGAGGAGGCGAGCGCCACTCGCCGCCCGCCGAGCTCCCCAGGCAGCCGCTGCCCGGAGCACCAGGCTCATGGCCGCCATAGCTGGAACTGGCAGGGGAGCGCGTCCGACGGCGCCACTCTCCGCGGCGGGGTGAAGTTACGCGGCCGCCATCTTGGCAAAGGGCAAATGCTTCCCTTTCCTTCCGGCGCCCGCGGGGGTCGCCACCGGCGGCGCGAGGCATTGTGGGAGGGGCAGCTGCGGTCATGGCGGCCGCCGTGGCAATGGCCGCCTTGTGCCGGCGCCTCACGGGCGCGCTGCGGCTGCCAGGGGCGCGGCCGGGCTCGGTAGCTGCCGGCCTTCCCGGGTAGGCACCGGGGCGGGGATGGTTGCGTTGCGGGCCGTAGCGCGGTTCCCGGGAGGAAGAAGAGCCGCCATTCGCGTTGGCGGGCGGCAGGCAGGCAGGCAGGCCGGCCGGCCCGGTTTCCGAAACCTCGGCTCAGGGCTGCAGAGTGGCTTATGTTATAACGCATCGTGTAAACGCAGTGCGAGGCGTTTCTCTGCGCGCGTTACTGTTCCGCGGTCATTATGCTCGTGCTTCCAGCGTGGGGGTCTTGTGCTCGTACCAGGTGTTCACTGCCTTTGCCGTTTGGTTAAAGTCAACGTGGGAGGACATATTCCTGTACAGTGTAGCTCAAAATAATTATTTATTTTAAATTTCAAACTTTTATTTATCTTTGAGTATATGTCACAGTCCCGTAGAAGAAATCTAACTGGAAAGTAAAAATACTAAAAAGAATACTGATTCTGTCCTAGCTAAAACCAGGACATTCTAGATAAATGGTAATTAGATGAGGCAGGGCTTAGAGGAGAGAACTGTGCTGGGGTGACGTTTTTATGAAGAGTTGAACTCGCATTTTTTGCCCCTAGACTGTGGTATTTGTCTGTCTGTAGGACCTGGGCCTTTATGAATGAAAGAAACATTCTCATTGAGTTGAATATTATTTCTCTTATCATATAGAGTTTTGCTTCTAATTTTTATGCAGATTAATGCCGAATCTATTCCACAAGAACCCAGCAAAAGTTGAGCCCCTCCAGCATTTGAAGTTTCTGCACACGTCTCTGTCTCGGAAAGGTCTGGAGGAGTTTTTTGATGATCCAAGGAACTGGGGAGAAAAAACAGTAAAGTCTGGTGAGTTATATTTAGCGTTTGTGATAGTGACCTTTTAGCTACTTGTGCTCAGCTGAAACCTGACCTGTTATTTTGCATTACAGGAAGTATTCATAACTACATAAAACTTAGGGGTTTTGTGTATATGTACATATGTATGCTTGTATGTTTTTTGCCTGTTATTTTTTTCTGTGTATTCTGTGCTTATGAAAGCAAAAATGTAAATTACACAGCAAAATATTTTGCTGTAAATCCTTTGCCTTGCTCTTGAATGGAATGTATCAGAGAAGAGATGTACTTTGACGAAATATACAGTACCATGGAAAAAAATATTTCAGTGCAAAGATTCATCTTGTAGCCTTCCCTGTTCCCAGCCTTTTATAAAAGCACAAATAAATGGTGCACGTCGTTGTCTTTTTAATATATTTGTATATTCAAAGCAAAGCTGAGTATCCACAAGGATAGCTTTCCAAGAGGCAGTATTTTTTAAAAAAAGTGATCCTTGTTCTGTTGAGTCAGCTGAGCCTGCTAAGAGAAGTAATTTTTTTTTCTCAGTATAAGAGAACTTGGTTGTAGTAAATTGATTTTTTTATTATTTTTTTACAGGGGATGCATGGAATATAAAACAGCTAAGAGGCAAGAGTAGTGAAGACTTGCACAAACTTTGGTAAGTAAGTTTTAGTAAAGTAGCTTCTCTTCTTTCAAACCAATGCTGCGTGTTTTATTACCATGTAGCTAGTGAACTTATTAGCCAGTAAACTTAGTCTGCCGTACAGCTCTGCAAGCTTAAGCCTGCTTTGGGCTTGAAGCAGCCCAAGTTCTGGTACTGCTCCGAATAGGAAAGCTGTCCTGCAGGTGGCTGTGTGATAATTGTGTCCAGTACAAAGGATTTAGGTTTGGTACGAAGAGGCTGAGCTCGAGCCCTTTGGGGGTTGTTCCAACTGCAGAACAGGCTCGGTTATAAGTGACCTCTAGTGAGGCTAACCACTAAATTAGACCAAGTTGCTCAGGTCTGCATCCATTCAGATTTTGAAAGTCTCTAAGGCTGGAGATTGCATCGCTACTCTAGGCAGCCTGTGCCAGAGCTAAACTAGTACTTAATTATTATTGTGAATAGTTTTTTCCTTGCTGTATCTTGTCCTTTTGCTGTGCACCTGTAAGAAGACTCTGGCTCTGTCTTTGTCAGGTAGTGGAAGGTTAACACTACATAGTGTTAACCTCTTGCCTCCTTAGCCACCTCTGTTCCAGGTTAAGTAAACCTGTCTCCCTCAGCCTCTCGTTGTATGTCCTGTATGTCAGTCCTCCCCTGCCCACCTCTGCTGGGCTTTCTCCAGTTGGTCAGTATCTTTTTGCTTCTTTATGCGAAGGTAGCAGGCGTAGGATCTGGGATTATAGGTTGGGCAACTGTGCTCTATCCAGCAGGGTAAGGAGTAAATAATGGCTAATGCATCCAGAAATTATTTTTGAAGTACTGTGCTTTCTGATCTAGGTATGTCCTGCTGAAGGAAAAAAACATGCTATTAACTTTAGAGCAAGAATCAAAACGACAACTCAGGCCTATGCCAAGTCCAGAACGATTAGAAAAGGTAACTTTTCCATACTAGCTAAAAATATAGCTCTTAAGTAAAATTGCTGAATGAAAGGTGAAGTGTTTGTAAACTTGTTAAAGAGTGTTTTCAAAACTATTTCCCTGATTTTAGTATAAGCACAAACACTGTGACAGTGGGAAAGGCCCCTCCACCTGTTACATAATGTTAATACTTTGCCATCTTTGTGCCCAGAAACTTCCTGGTAAAACTCTGACATTATCTATATTCTTACCCTTCATAAACTTTTTTTAGGTACTTAACTGTTACCAACTTCTTGTCTCTGGCATTGTCTTCTTGAAACTTGTGCCCTTTGGTTCTTTGCTGTCCTCACTTTTGTCATCCCCTCCTTATTACAATTCTGCCACTAATTTATGAAATTCTTTCCTCAGTATCTTTACCATTGAAAATTTAATTTACTTATAAATCACTGCTGTTTCTATGCTTATGTCTCTCAGATGGAAATCTACACTTTCACTGGCCAGTTAAATAATCCAGCTGTTGAACATACGAGAGATTATCAGATACCTGAATTTCTTTGTATGGTTAATCATTTAACTGTTACTTGCCATCACATCTTGTTTTGTGTCAGACGTGGATATATTTGGTTTCCTACTCTTTGTCATTTCATCACTGTGCTTATAAATTAGGGAAGTTCCAATATAAAACATTCCTCTGGCTCTCCTAGTGTATCTTGTTCTAATTTATTATAAAACAGTTTCTCAACTGCGTTTTGTGACTCCCATTTTGAACAGTATTTTCTGCTTAGTCCCACCTACACATGCATATTCAGCAACTCCGAATCACAGTGGAACTTGTTTTGGGAGGGAACTTAAGTAGCCAAGTCTTACTAATTGCCTGTTTAGTTCTGGCTGAAGCCCAAGAAAAGTGGAAGTCAAGCAGCAGTTAAATACGATGATTGCACTGAAACAAAATACAGCAATCTGCTTATGAAAATTAGCTCTTAGCTGCTTCCCTGAGCACTTAACATGTTGCCATACCTAGTGTGTGCTCCAGTAGTATTATGAAACAGACCTGACTAAAAATCTTCAACTTGTGTCACAGTTTGGTCAAGGCAGCTTTCTAATCAGCCAACAGGTATTATTGAGGCTGTGACTACAAAGTGAAAACTAGGATAACAAAGAGCCAGTACAAACCACTTGACAGCCTATCTTCTTTTTGCTTCTCCTACTTTATTCCCGCCCCTGCCTCTGAGTTGTCTATACTTTCAGCATCAGCATTAGATCTGGCTTTATGTATTAGCCGGCTAGTCTTTAATGAGATATCAGATTGTCAGTTATTTTGTATCTGTCACGTTTGTAAGTTAGGTTTTTTAAAGCACCCATTCTTTACAGTTCTAGTACACAGGGCCGGTCCAGCTGTTTCACTTGGTCCACAACTGTGAGATTACTCCTGATGGAACTGTTAGTGTATTTTACCTTTGCTTTTCCTTTAAATTTTGTCTTAGGTCTTCATTTGAGATCTTTTAAATTGTCAGCATTGGGTTTTTTGGCCTATCCTGAGACTATTTCCTATTTCCAGGTAGAAAAATCTATGAAAAATATAGACTTGGTTGTCAGAGAAAGAGAAACTGCTTTGAGGCTTTTACAAACCGGCCATGAAAAACCAGTACCTGGCGAGTGGAGACATGACTTCTTAGGACGCACCTACTGGTATGGAAAAGAGAACTTTTGTTTCATATGTGTGAATTTCTCTTGTGGTATCTCTTTACCAGAAAATCCTTATCTAATCAAGAAGCGAGGCACATAGTTTATAGAAAGAATCGTGTTTTCTGGTCAGCGTTCAGGTGCTTCTTGAGTTCTGGTGTTTTTACTGTGCTTATAATTGTTGCTAAGTAATTCAGTGGCAAACTCAAACAGTAATTAAAACAAAGTTAGTTGTATGTAACTAATATGATTTCTGTACTAGGAGGATGTCTGTTACTGTAGTGATTCTGTAACACATGAATGAACTAGGGAGTACTGATCAAGTTGAACCGTCTGGACTTCTCTGTTGTAATGCAGAACCCATACACTGGGGCACAACCACCCAAAGTATTGCATGAGACCACATCAACATCCGTTGGAATTCCATACTAGTCTTGGCAGATATTTAACTTAGAAGCTTATACCTTTAAAACTATTTATTGCCCAGTTACTTTGAATAATCTGCAGTTTCCAGTGATGATGCTGAAGGCTCTGGCAAGACCTGCTATTTCATTAATCAGTATTTTACCATCATCATATGGGCACTTGAAGCACTAATGGCAGTATTCAGCTCTACAGTAGCAGGGTAGATAACAGAAGGTCATACACTGTAATACTGGTGAATTTCCAGTTACCCACTTGTTTAGCCATTAAATATAAATTAGTAGAGTCCTAACTGCACTAACCCCTAGATTTGTATCTCTAGGGATAAGGCTTCTGTACACCTCCTTCTGCTTGGAAATGTCCACAAAGAAGGGTTTGCCCATATATGTGAATGTCCAGTTCCCAGTTAAAGCAGGGGGAAAGGGACAGATGACATGAAATGGTTTTTAAGTGCGTGCAGAAGCTCTGCAATACACATAGTAGTAGGTCTGACACAATCTGGATGCACTGGAGTCTGTAGGTAAGTCTCCACAAGCCATCTGTGCAGCCCATATGCAAGAGAAACCCCAAACAGAAATAATAAAGTCTATATTTAGAGGGAAAGGCTTATGTTCAGGCAGACTTGCTCTTGACATGACAGTCAAACACTGGCATTTAAAAGAAAATTGTAGTAGGAGAAAAACTCTCTTCACACAGTTTGCTTGCATCAGGTTTTGAAAGTTTTCTTATGAAGGAGTAACTTTAAAATATAAATGCAAAGAATCACTATCTATAGCGATATAGATACCTGTCTTCAAACATCTACAGGTTTTAAACCAATACCACTTGCTACAGAAAGCCACTGAGCTACATATGAGATGTGGCGTTACAAACCAAGCCAGCAATAGAGCTGAAAGTAAATAGCCACATACAAATGCTGCAACCTACCGGTCAGACCACTTTATCACTGTACTTCAACCAAGCGTAACTGGTAGAATCCAAGAATGAAGACAAGAAGTGTACGTTCTATAGTCACTTTTATCGATCTTTAATAGGTACTCTTACAAGGAATGGCCAATACCATGGTACTTGAATAAAAAATACAAGAAGAGGAAATTCTATTACTTATCTCACGTGAATCACTTCATCAGGTAAAAAGATTTTTTTTTTGACGTTGAAAATGATTTTCTGTTCTGTTCCTCAGTCCTCCTTATTCCACTTTGCAAGGGGAAAATAGTAGTAGTCTTGTTTTGCGCTTTGGTTTGTTTTATTTTTTAAAGATAGTAGACTGAAAATAAGGCTTTTTAAAATTACAACTTGCTCTGTTTCTTTTTGCTGTTCCCATCTTTGTTGTTAAGGGACTTAGTTGCCTCTGAAGTTGCACTGTAAGTCATTTAACATGCAGAGTACTTACAATCCTCCCAGATGTTAAATTTCTGTAGAATTCAGAAAGCAGAAGGAAAAAATTAAGTTTTTTCCTAAAAAATGCAGGCATTTTTGCTTATCAAAAGCAAATAAATACTGAAGTTGTTAACCACTAGGAGCCTCTATTTGATTAGGGGGGTGAGCTCATTAAGGTTGTTACAAGCTATCTGGAAATTAACCATGCTGACTTCTTTATTTCAGGCTCAGACTTGAAAAATCTTTACGTAAAAGGGCAAGAAGGCAAAGCCTAGAGAGGACAAGGCAGAAGGTCTTGTTAAGGAAGTTCCCTCACCTTGCTGTAAAATCTCAGAGCCAGCAACATGCTGGAGGAGAACTGCAAGCAGGTGCTGGAGTATCTTTGTGAGTGGAACACGAAACAAGTCCTGAAACCAGTGAACAACTCGCCTGAGCATTCTGGAGAGTCTCCACCTTTTTTTTTAATCCCACATTTGACGTAAATTAAACTTGTGATCTGGAATTAATAAGCAGCCTTAGTGCGTAACTCAAACCAATGCTAACAGTTGTTTCTAGAAACATTTGAAAAATGATGTATTAACCAGCTATTATGAGACATACATCATTAACAGGGGAAAAGCAGCAACTGACTCTCAGCTGAAAGTATAAAGTGTAGGGATAATATTTACCTGGTTTAGTTTAACAAATGTGTTAAAACCAGACAGAAACATGAGAGCCTCTGAAGCTCATACCAGCTTTTGTTCCCCCATCCTCTGCGTTACTGGTGTGTCACCTAGGATACCCATACTTTCTACATAAAAGCACAGGAAAATACACTCTTCACTCTGCTGCAAGGAACTCTTTCCCTGCTTTTAAGTCATCTTGTTAGAAATTATGAAATATTTAGCATGTGAACTCTTAAAAGTGCAGTCTTTATACCTAGATTTCTAGATACTTATGACAAACTCAAAGATTTGTGCAATGTTTTGCAGCATGCAAAGTGTTTGTAGAATGACTGGTAATAGTCTTCTGTAAAAATGAAGCAAACACCTGCTTCATGAAAACTTTTAGCCTTCAGAGGCATTGTATAAAAATTTAGAATGAAGTCACAAATACTACTCTTTTAGGAAGCAAGTGTGCTATGCACTATAATCTGATAAAGCCAGGGACATTCCAAGGTAATCAAAACCACAGGCATGTCCACCTCCTATCTCCATCATCTTGACCTTCAATTCCTCCTCTCCATCACACAAAATACCCCTTTCTGAAACAAACTGTTTCAGGGGTGAGAGAACCCCAGAAAGTGTTTAGCTCTTACTTATGGTGCTGGGAAACTCGCAGCTATTGCCATCATAAGAAGATAGAAGTTGATTGGACATAACGAAGCCGAAGCACGTGACACAAAAGGAAAGCTTAAGATGCAGTCAGTTCATGAAGACAAACCAAAAAAGCCTACTTCCTATCTTCCCCTCTAGCTACAAGCTGTCCAGTCACTCGTAGTACTTTGCTGACACCACAGTGACTTTATAAAGCATTACTCATCGCAGTGTGTTAAGATACAAGCTCAGTTGACTTTCCACACTGTTTCTTCCAGTATAACAACAAAAGTTGCTGACTTGTATCACCTAGTGTAGCTGACTGATGTTTGCCTCGTTCTCTGAGAGATGGGGTTTGTCAATAGCTTTGAAAATCTGGAGCAAGCACCTTTGTCACAAGAGCAAACTATGGTTATCATAAGACAAAACGCAGGCTGTTTTGATAAATTACTTTATTGTTTGGAGGTAACGTGAAATGGTTTTCAACTAGAGGCCTCATTGTTATTTACCCACAAGATCTTTTCAGATACCAAAAATGTTGCATTGCTGTTCACAATTTTTTTTGAATGCTATTTGGTTTTCCACAGCTTTAAAGATAAGGAGCAAAACTTCATTGTGTCCCACTACAAAACATCACACACTTGTAAATTAAAGTAAGCTTAACAGCAACATAGAGCTGCATCCTGACAGCCAGTTCCTGCCAAAAAACAATCATCCTACTTCCTCTGGCCCTGAGTGCGCGCTCCCCATACAAAATGCAGGCACTTACTGACCCTGCTGTGAGTCAGCTGAGGGAGCTAAACCAGCGATAAACAAATAGCGACTGCCCCTTTGAGTTACAGCTCCCCATAAAATGTCAAGCCACATCCTGAGGTCTTCCATGATTACCCTCCTTGTCTTGGAGAGACAATTCTTTGCCTTAACATCCCAGGCTTCAACAAGTTTTGCTTCTCACCTACATCAAAGGCATTATATACATTCTTAGAAATCAGGTGGAAAGCACTGATTGTTTACTGAAATGAATTGCTCCAAGACAGAAAATCAGCAAGCCAGTGCTTAACGTAACACTTGCTAGATGGAATGTAATACTTTCACTAGACAGTAAAAGTCCACACTGAACTGAGTCACTTATAGTAGATCACTAAATACAAACTTTCTATTTTTAAAACAGAAGAGTAACTTTCTCTGCAAGTACTCACAAAGTTGCTCAAATATAAAAGACCAAATTTTATTTTTTAAGAGTGAAATAAGAGCAATTTAAGGCCAAAGTACCAGCAAGGAAGACTAATATGTGAAAGTAGACAAAGAGATTTTTAATAAATTTGCACGGGCATTTGCAAGGTTATGCCTCTATCTATTAGCTAACCTGTAAAGCTGTTCCCAGGAAAAGATACTAGAGAAAATAGACATTTATACAAAATTATAAAATGCTTGTTACATGATTATTGCTTTACAAGGGATGTAAACATCCCTTTTCTATGATAGTACCAATTAGGTCTCTCAAAATTTCTAAGGTCTGTTAAAATGGAACTTGAAAAAAATCCAATATAAACTTTCTACAAAAAAAGTCCATCCCATTCCTGAGTATGCTAAAGCTATAAAACAGAAGGAGCACTGAGCAGGCAGCAGTTTTCACAGTAAAAGGTTTAAGGACATTTTCTTTCTACACACTGTTTCCCTCCTTCTTCATATTCTTGTTTAGAAATCCACATCTGTTGAAAAGTACCCTGCAAAAAACACACAATAATTAAAAAAATAAATCAGAAAACAAATGAAGGTTAAATGAAACATGATTAGCTTTTCCTAGGAGGAAAAACAAGAGAGTCTTTACATTACACGAGGTAAGAGGACTTGACCTGCTTAACTGTTCTTTTCCTTTGAGTTTTATATTGCTAGCAATTAAACTAATGACAGGAGGTTGCAGTACTGAAAGCTGCTTTTAGGCTCTCTTTCCCATACAGCTGAATTAATCCCCACAAACCCTTTCAGTACTCTGGAACTTGTAGAATTAAGCTCATGAATATGATGCAGAAACAGCTCCACTACTTTCACGGTGTTACTACACACATGACATTTCTAGGTATCATATTTCAAGCCTGCACCTTGCCATTAAAAATGGGAGAATGTGGCAAATTACTTTTTGAATGGAAGTGCTCGTTGCCTTGTTTTTTTAAATAGATTCCTTTCACCTTACCGTAATGATTGCTATGGTAGCACAAACTCTGCATTGCACACTTACGTGGAATTAGATTTTTGGATGACGGTGCCGCTTAGCATAGCAACAGAGTAACACAGGTTTACTAACCAAAGAAGCCAAAATTGAACCACCAATCCATGAGCTGAACCTCCGCTCCACTGTTGTGTTGTTCGCTATCAACTTCAGGCGCATGCTCTGAATACAGAAGGAGGTAAAATGGAAGAACAATCAGACAAATTGTAGGCTGGTGACCTTTAGGGGCAAGAGAAGGACAGCACAAGGAACTTGGTGTATATACCAACATGCAGGTGAAAAACTTGCAATAACGCTCATCTGCCCTGTACTTAGAATTCAAGAACAGCCATAGCAGAACAGAACACGTGTGGCTTTTAGTTTGTCTCCCAAGAGGGTGTGCCAGCAAATGCTTAAGGCTAGAGTTAGGGCAGGTAGAGAGCAACACTACTCACAGTATACATTGCCATCTCTAACACTGGGCTACTTAAAATGCACGCTGGGACTAAAATGTCTAATGTTGCTGAACTTAATTAATTAGTCCTTTTTGGACCCATTCATTCCTTTTGCTTTCACAATGCCTTGTAGTAACAAAATCTTTCAGTTTCAATGGGTTCTTCCTCAGCTATTATGAGCAGCAGTAACTACCTTTCTCTCACAGCATTCATGATTTCAGATTTGCCACAAGTAGAAAATTTTCTCTTCAATATGAATATTCAAGAAATATCATCAGCTATATGTGCTCTCAAGAACACAGGGGTAAGGTATTAATACTTTCTTTGACATAAAGTGATTTAAAAGAAAATACAAGTGTTAAATCGCCATGTTTTATCTATGAGTAGGCTGAGTTTTCTGTAGAATCCAGGAAGAACAATTCCCATGATAAAGTGACAAGACCTCACTCGGGCAGAATGACTGAATGTGCATCAAGTTAGTCAGCAACACTTCAGAAGAGAGGCCATCAAGGGAAACAAGTGACTGTTGCTTAGGGATAACTAAAGAACTTGGAATCACAATCCAAAACCAAGAATGGAGAAGTAGAATATTCAGAAAGCAGCTACAGTCTCTGCTGGAATTCATTTCATACAAGAACTTCAAGACTTCCTTCTTTTCTTTAGAGAAGGAGATTTCTTACCCCACAGAAATCTCTTCAGCTGTTGGGTACCTAACAAAGTCAAAGCTATGACGCATGCTTGTGTATTCATGCAGCAGAAAAGCAAAGTGGTAAGTAACTCGACGCAGTAATTTAAAGAGTTGTTTTACCGGTGGTGTTTTCTGAGACAGTTCTCTGTTCAATCTGTCTGTGAAGCTCTGTATTAGAGTGTTTCCTCCTGCTACAATCACACTGCCATAAAGGCCCTAAAAAGAGAATAAGCAACCTACAATATTAACTCTGAAATCATTCTGAAAACAACTGTTTCACAGAATAGAGAGGAACGGCACATAAGTACATATAATCAACAGCAATAATACATCACTTGATGTATTATATGATGCATACTTGGAAGACAGAAGCTGTTGTGATTAATGATTCTAAATGATTTCACAGAATATTTTCTACTCTAGAGAAACCTACACTTACAGTATCTCCTGTATCCAAACTGTTGGCTTCCTTACAGCGGGATGTTCCAACGACAAAGAAAAACTCCACAGCACTGCAACAGTTTTCAATCTCACTAACGCTGCAGTTGGCGAACATAAATCATGGTCTGGCCTGACACGCCAGTTAAGAGGAAAAATTTTTGAAACAATCCCCATGCAGTCCATATCAAACTTGAATACTTTTATATTGACACCCAAGAAAGTTAGAACCGAGTTTTAAAAAGAAAGTTTTCCCTTAAAACATCTTTTCCTCCTCCTACTCTTTACAGAAGTTCCATATGATCGGTTATGTTTAGAAAGTACATCTGCAACACCCAAAAATCTGAAGATAACACTCAAAGTTATGAACATAAGATGCTCATCTGAAGCCAATCTAATGCACATTATGCAGTGCCAGCCACAAAATCTGGACATTAGCTATTTAAATACAGGTAGAAACACTGAGTAAAAAAATCCAGATTTAGCATTTTTTAACACAAAACAGTAATTGTACTTATCCCTGTATACAAGTATGTAATACTTAGAAAATTATTCTAATGTGTTTATCATTATCCTAGGAAATCCACATTTCTTCATCAACAGCGTTCTAGTTCCAAAAAGTTACACAAAAATATCTATGCCTTAAAATAATACATGTCTGACTAACACTTACCGGCCTGATGTCTATATCACACATTCCAACGCTTGTTGTGACAACGTGGCTCACACCCAACATCGTGTTACCAGATAAACCCTAGAATTAAAATTAGTAATCTACACATCATCGCTTCAAAAGAGCAAGGCATATAGAAGCCCTGAATGTGTTGAATTTACAAATATTACTGGAGAGGGAGCAAAGCATTTTTTAGGGAAAGAAAAAAATTAATTCCTATTTTCCCATTCAGCTCATCACCACCGATTTTGAGCTATATTTTGTCCTTTGTTAGCCCAACCCTAAAACAACACAGGCCAACTGTACCCCCAAGAGAACCACACGGTGTAAATACACACATACAAATAATGAAATTAAGAACATCATACAAAAGGATGCCATGTGATGATCTAGTAGTTTAAAGATATTTCATTATTTATTATTACAATTACTACACATCACAGTTATTTTACCTTTACATTAGAAGGGTCAAACAATCCCTCAGGAATTTTTAGACGCTCAGCACCAAAGTCACAGTTGTACCCGTTGGGGAACTCATAATGAACTGTTGGCATCTGTGCTGCTACCCTAGAGCATTAGTCAGAAAGTAATGCATTAAAATGCAACATAAACGGGGTGTTAATTTATTTAAGTAGCATTACAAACCAAGTTCTCAACTGGCATATTGTGATTGATATAACTTACACTTGATAATATTTATTATGATCTCATGCATCTTGGAATATTAAATAAAAAACTATCACCTGCATGTATGCTGTATTTCTCCTTTCAGAAATAAACCGATTTTACCTAAAAACTACTTCTGTAATAAGACCAGCCAACAACAATAAACAGGCTAAGCACCCCAAGCACAACTGATAATTAATTTTACAAGAAGGAAAACAGTGACGTACTGTTCATCATAGGTTGAATCCGATACTTGGAGGACAGAAGCTTGGAAGTCCTGAATGACACACTATGGAGTTAATAACAATAATGATATGGTTATAAGAATTTCAGTCTTCAATTTGATAGGATTTATAGAATTGATACCGACTTTTTAAAGTGTTTCGATTTCAAGAGGAAAACCTGATATACGTGCAAACAAAACTTCTTTATGGGATGCCTAAGGGAGTTTGAGAGTGGGAGAAACAACCTACTTACATTACACATGTAGTTGTGCCAGGACCTAGTGACCTGGGGTAACTTCTCTTTTCTCTTCCAATTTGCTGGCGACCCCTCACGAACTGCCTCCTGAGATGGCAGGAAACATGATCATCAGTTAACCATTTAAGCCTCTCTTCAAGCAAGCACTTAGTAAATAAAGTTGCTTTCCCACCTTTGAAGCAATCATATATGGAGGAATTATCTCTATGTTCATTTCCTGAAACAATTCCCGGCACTGCATAGTAATGAAGTCTCCTGCAAGTGGTGATTTTACAATACCTAGAAGACACAAAGAGAATCAAAACAACAACAAAAAAACCACCAACATGGAAAGCACCAAAATAATGAATAAACAATCCCAACAAACTATTTGTCAGTGAGCACCATTAGGTGGAGTTTTTTCCATATTTAAGGGGTTACACAGATTTTAAAACAATAACAAAACTGTAAAAGCAGAAAGCAAGCTAACTCAACCTTGATACCGCAATGCTGTTATTCATAAAAATGTTTACCTTGCTGAAGTACATATCCATCATGCACTGGAATAGCAGTGGTGTGTGTTGCTCCACTATCCAAAATGAGACCTGTAGATCTCCCATTAGCAAAACTAGCCAAAATGATCAAGGAACATATTGTAATTTTCACTTTAGAAAAAAATGTTGCCATACAATTAGAGCGTAACTAGGAATGAGCACCCCGATGTGTTATTCCTTGGGTCTATAAAATGATAGGCCATGTTCCAGCACCTATCTTCTTTCTATGAAAAGAGAACGGCATTTAACTTCTATCTGTGAACTAACCTAAGCTTTGGACATACAAAGGTGAGACTTCACATCAATAATGTGCAGCAAGCTCTAAGTACATCCAACTCATTTAGACTCTGAAGCTGAAAACATGTTATTAGTTTAAAATAATTACAAATATTCACCTTAAGGCTATGAGAACTTCAAGCTGTAATTACTGTATTTAGTAGTCTGGACAACACCATTTCAGGTCTGTTATATTCTTATCCTTGATATACAATGGGAAAAAATAGAAAAGACAAAAAAAACCCCACCACAATGCCTCCAAGGAAAACAGTCAGATTGGGAGAACTTCAAAACTGAGTTCTGAAGTTTTAAAGTTCACAAATGGAATTTGTTTACTTCCTCCTTAGATGTTTACAGAAAAATTACTTTGAAAGAAGAAAACTTAGACATGCTGATATACTAGGAATTGCCTAGACTAAGTTTACCATAATTTGCTGGGGGGTGGGGGAAAGTGGGGAAGCATTCCAAAGGATACGCTGTTAGAACAGCTGTTTTACACAAGAAAAAAGCAGGGATGTTGTAGTGTTCAAACATCAATTCAGTCAGTTTTTCACGCTTTGCTCTAGTATTCCACTGGAAGAAAACAAAACAAACAAACAAACAAAAAAATCGAACCACAAATCAGTGGGCAAAAGGAAGATATGTTTTTCTTGAGGATCATTATAGCACACTACAAGAATGCTAACATAATAAAGATTAGAATTATTATAGCCACATTTTCAAACCATATCAAAATTCTAGAGACAGATTTCTACTAACTTACTTTAGAACATTTTTTTATTTCAATTCTACAACAATAGATTAATGCTTATCTATCACACAGAATTAAGTGATATGCACTTTTACTGTTACAATAGAGATTTTTCACATTTCTACGTCTCTTCCAGTATCAGCCTCTCAAAGAACTCTCTAAAACAAGTAACATGCCCATTTTACAAGGGGAAACATACATGAAATAACTTGCCCAGTTGAAAGAAAAATAAATCCAGATCTTCCTGTTTCTAAGGTATCTTCCTACAGTTCTACTGTACTTCTGATTAAGCCAAGATATATACCAAGTGTTCTACACATTACGGAAAACAAAGTTTTTTCCAAGCCAACACATTAGAGTAAGATTGGTACTGTAAAGAAGAATGCTAATTGGAACCTCTATTCTGACACCCACTGAGTGATCAAACATGAAATAACCATTGCAAATTCATCCATACTCCACAAGCTACAATTCAACACAACAGAATAATGAAAAAGAAAATCCTTTTTGTAAGATTTTATTAAAGAAAGGCATAACAGTTGTATGGCACGTCTACCTTTTGTATTCTGCCCTTCAAGTGCTGAGCATTATTAGATGACAGAAACCGTGTCCATGCTTTTTTCCAGAAATTTGTATTTATCCACCTCACTTACCTCACAGGGCCATTTACGGAAATGAAGACAGAAAAATTAAAACCTCTCTATTATAAATACTACTCTCTGTCACATAATACTAGTTGTAAGGCTGAGTGAAGCGACGGGTTCTCAATGGCATTTTATTATGTGTTAAGTTACATTTAATACAACATTGAAACATCTTTTTGCTTGTACTCTAGGCAGTAAAGTGAGATTTCTTTTTTTAAATTTTGACTTCTTTTCAGTAAGTGAAAAGCAATAGCGCACTGTAAACACTTTCTAGTATAACTCATGCAAACTATTTCAAATTGGGGTTTTTTTAGACTTTTTTCTTAAACATCACTTCCCAGGATGTGGCAAAGTATTTGACAGTTGTTATTTCTGTTGTTAAGTTTTAGCACTCGTAACCTACAAGCCAATGTCAGACTTGCCCAAGACTAATGTTTCTATAGTCAACAAGAAGATACAGTTAAGACTTTTCATAATGCAAAGCTTTTTACTCACTGGTGCTTCAGACATGAGGACAGGATGCAAACTTGCTTCAGATTTAATATGCATCTTGTAAGTGTGATCCAAAATTGCCTGGAAACTATCCCAGTCTTCAACTGTAACAACATTGAAATGAGCAGATCAGCTACTTCTAAGTTTTGTTCCATTTTACGAACACATAAATGTTTACCAATATACTTTTTTTGTGTCCAGCTCTTTAGTCAAAAGCTATCCTGAGCAGACATACACCTCCTTTAATAGCTTTGCAGAATTCTCTTCCTCTGTAAGCATCATGATCAGAACATTTCAAAAATTATGCCGAAAGTCCACCAACACTGTAAAACAACTATATGCAATTTGTAAATCAGGTATCTGTTTTTATGGCTTCTGTTGCCATATATAGCATCTGCTTATATGAAGGCTATGACTTTTTNCTCTGTAAGCATCATGATCAGAACATTTCAAAAATTATGCCGAAAGTCCACCAACACTGTAAAACAACTATATGCAATTTGTAAATCAGGTATCTGTTTTTATGGCTTCTGTTGCCATATATAGCATCTGCTTACATGAAGGCTATGACTTTTTGCAGCCTAGCAATGCTATTTCATAAACAGGTAGAAAAAGACAGAGCACCATACTCATTCCATTTTTTAAAGGTGAAATGGCCTCCATATTTTCCCTTGGAACTCTCAGGGCATTGGTGTCTATGTAGTAAGTCGGGCCCCCTTGTTTGCCTTTGTCACCATCTATCTCCATCAGAGTGCTGCCATTGTCCCTTTCTAGCACCACACCAATGGCTGTTGGGAAATCAACCTGTAAGGCAAAATGTAAGCAGCATATGAGAATAAATGTTTTGGGTGTTTTTTTTCTCATAAATTCAGAGCTTTCCTTATACACTACAGTCAGAACAAAACCCAGCGTATTCTGAAAACTTATAACTAACAAACAAGATCTAAGGCATAAATTCATGTTGCGTTTCCATTAAGTCACACAGATTCTCACCTTTGGACAGTCCTCGCCTGCATAGCCTGCTCTCACTGTATACGAGCCAATGTCAAAAACAAGAGCCCCAACTTCATCTGAAAAGATTGTTAATAAAGACGTAGTGAATGGTTATTACACTCTACTACACCCCTGAGCTTCCCCTGCCCCATCTGTTTTGCTTGAAACGAAGAAAAGCAAGCCAACGCATCTTTTGCAAGGCGAGGAGAAACTTCTCTATTCAGAACTCCTGTTACTGGAGAGCTATTAGAAGGCTGCAAACAGGCTTTAACTTGGATGTTCCAATATCTTCCTTTGGCATAAGTAAAAAGGGAATTTTAACAGAAGAGAAAGAACATAGTCGCACAGATTACAAGACAAAGCTTTCAAAAAGCGCCCGTTTAACAATCACGCAAATCCAGGTGAGCCCAGCCCTCCTGGGGGTGATGAGAAAAGTGGGCCTGAAAGCACCAGTTCCGTAAACTAAGGCTGCCACGCCATGAAATGCCCTGATCCCCGTGGGCCCCAATCCTCACCGAGGTGCTCTGCACACCCTCAAGAAAACCAAAGCCTTGAACAAAACACCTGGACTTTAGCCCTCACAGAACGGGGGGATGAAGTGCTCTGGGAGGAAGCTACACCCCAGCTTCCAAAGCGCTGGGTCTCCTCGGGCCACCGGGCACCCGAGCAGCGCTAATTCAGCCCAAGGCCACGGCTTGGCCGCTCTTGGCCGGGGGAAGCATCTCAGCGAAACGACGCCGGGAGGGACGTAAACAAGGCCTGCAGCCGCCTCCTCTGCCCCACGCGTGCTGCCACCCCGCTCCTACGAATCGGAGGGGCTCGGAGAGCTCCGGCTCTGCCGCGGGGTTGTGGGAGAGCCGGGCCGCGCCTGCCCGCGCTCGGGGCCTCAGGGGGAGGCGGGAAGCGGCGGGGGAAAACTCGCACGCGCCGCCTCACGGGACGGCGCCGAGCTCAACGGCCGCGCGGCGGGGGATAGGAGGGGAGGAGAAGACGGGCAAACGAGGCGGCGCCGGACTCACCTCCCCCATACACGCCGCCACTCATGGCTGCCGCTGGGCCCGCGCCGTGCTGCCCGGCCCCGCTGTCCGCCGGCTGCTCTCCCCCGCGATTCAGCAACAATAGCGCCTTCGCCCCTCTCTCGGCCGGCAGCACAGCCTAACCTGTAGGCCGCGGCCTTCCCGCCAATAGCAACACCGCTGCTGCTCGCCCGCCCACCGCGCGGCGTCCCGCTCGACGGCCGCTGGGCCATAAGGGCCAATCGCGACCGGCGGGAGGCGGGGGCAAGCTGCGGGACAGCCAATCCTGTGGCAGGAAGTCGAGGGCGGGCAAGCAAGTAAGCAACAAGCGTACGCGCAGTGTGCGGGAGTGGCGGTGTGGGGAGTGTGGTGCGGCGGGGAGGCGTGAGGAGCGGGCTGGTGAGGCCTGGGAGGGCAGGTGAGGCGGGGGGTCGAGGGGAAGGCTGCTTGGTTTGCCGGAGTGGGCAAAGGTGGCTTGAAAGTTCTGAGGGCTCATGGGGTGCAGTTGCTGCTGCATGAGGGGATGCTGAGGAGTGAAGTGAGCAGGGAGCCTCGGCGAGAAGGGCGGGCTGTGGAAAGGAGCAACAGGTACGGCAGCTGGGCCCTCTGTGAGTCCTTCCCTCGCTACTGACGCTGCTCCTTTGGGCTCTTCTACCCAGAATAAAATGTGTTTTAAAGTATGTCTTCATAGCTCAACCTTGTGGTGTTCCCTTCTCGCTTGGGGCACGCCTTCACACTTCAGACCTTGATCCGTGAGGCTGGCTTGTCTGGGTAGTTGGGCAGTTCTGATTTACCAGCTCAGCTGCCTGTTTAGCAGTGGAACTTGGAATCAGGATTTCAATCGCTTCGTTTGGCGTCAGAGTTCTCGGCCAAACCTGATGTTCAACAAGAACAACCAGAGAGAAGAAAGTATAAAGTTGTAGGAATTAAAGGAAACAAAGAAAGAGACTCAGGCGTAAGCAGAGGTTAGCATTAAAGAAGACAAATTCTAATTGGAGAATAGGAGAATTGACTTAAAGTGCGAGCATTCCTGGTGTGAACCTTTTTGAATTCCTAGATGAGGGGTGTTTTCTGTTTTTGGGTGACTCGAGGTTGGTTTGTTGGGGAGTTTTTGTCTATGGCCTACTATAATTATGAGTCTTCTGTTCAAGTTCACATAAGAGGTATAGCTTGTTTCTGTAATACTGTAGTAAGGATCTCCAAGTGATTATATTTTGTCAGCATAATAAAATGACATGTTATTTATTACCTTTCTGTTTACCTATAAAGTGTTACATAGCAGAATGAGTGATCTTAATAGCAATTAAGTAATGGACTGTAAATAGTAAAAAGGTGTTTGTTTTATTTTCACAGTAAGATGTAAATTAGTGCTGTGAGTCTCGCGTTGTCTTATTTTGATAGGAAGTTCAGAACTTCCTACAAAGCTTTGGGTTTTTTCTCTAAATTGTGACTTAAGTTTCAATTATATCTCCTTATTTACACTGAATTGAATCACTGAAGTGAGAAGAGAGATAAAATTTACATTTGATGTATCTAGTAGCTTTATTCAGGAGGTTTTTAAAGCTGTTGTGAATAGAACAGATTATTACAAATTCCAGTGAACTTTGTGCTAGTGAAGGAGAAAAGCAGGCTAGATGTGTCTGTTTGGACAGCAGTGCCCAAGGTGCTGCAGGTAACATTAGGCTGGTGACTGGCAGTCCCCCTTTAAGTCTCATCCTGAATCAAAATCATAGAAAAAATAGTAAAATCCGACAGTAAGGGATGAGCAGTTGAGTGGGGTTTTTTAAGCACAATTATGAGAATATCAGGAGGTGGTTGGACTTATCTTGATTTATCTGAACTTGAGACTTATCTCAAGGGTAAGGAATTTAATTTGACACAGTTTGATTCTCTGTTTCTTTAATGAGGAAACTTCATAATTTTATCATGTAATTAAGAAATTTAAGTTTTTATATAAGTTGTAATACAATACAACTACAAAGTATACATGCTAGCATTAGGAACATAAATATAATACTGCTGTTTCACTAACTGTATCTCATAAAGTCAGTGCACCTCGATTTTGTATTATGAAATCTTTCAAAGTTAATGTGTTATGATTTCCAGTATGTGGCACTAATACCCAAGGTACAGTTGTTTTTGAGGAGGGGGAATTAATTGCAGATGGGTAAAGCAGTTCAGAAAATTTGGAATTACAATGCCAGAGGATCTTCGGTTAGCTCCTGCTTGTGCTTTATTTTGTAGTAATGGTTCATTGTATTCGTATGGTAATTGACACTTGGAGCCAGCTCCTCTGCTCTCTGCGCAAGAACTGCTTGCGATTGATCTGCAAGCCAGAAGCAAACTCAGCATTCTGCTACTTTATGTTTCTCCAGTATTTCTTGAACACAGAAGAATTCCCGGTGATGCCATCAGAAAAATGTGTGCTAGGGTAAAGAGACTCGTGGCTGTGTGAGGCATGGAGGCAGTGCGTGCCTGTGCTGGACTCATCTTTACTGCTCCAGTGGCTGATCTGGACCGATCATAAGAACCGCAAGGTAATGTGCGCTGGAAATCGTGCTGATACCTAGAACCCTCAGGATGTGATAAGCATGAGTAAACAAATCTGTGTAATCCTAAAGAAGCCTAGAGGATACGGGGAAGGAAATTTAGACTGACATCTGTCTTGATCTTACTTTTCTCTGCCTTGCATTTTTAGACGCGTTTACATCGGTGTGTAGAACATCATCACTGTGGCTTGATAATATGTTACAGTGACTTTGCTATACAGCAGTGAGGATAGCCCTACAAAGTTCAGTGCATAAGAGAAGTAGACTCCAGGTGTCTTTTTTCAGCAGAGTCCGACCTTGCTTAAAGAGACACAAATCTAGGATTATTTCAGTGAATTCCTGCACATTATCCTACGTCTGCACAAGAGCAGGTGAAATCTAGAGTTTTGCCACCACTGTCCATAACATACCCAAATACTTTTTTTTTAAAGTATTTTTACTTAATTTCCTCAGAAGCAAGAATTATGAAATCAAAGCAGATGGAAATAATGAATGTATTTTATTTAGATTCTGCATTGGTACAGATGGCTGTAGTATCTCAGCAGGAGTTGCAGGTGTAGGTATAATACTATGTGCTTTTCATGGGAATATCACATACTGATTTACTGTACGTGACATTGTATATAATTACTCTAGAGACAGGCACTAACATAAATGGTCCACAGGAGTAAACAGAAGAATAATTTTCAAAGTGAGACATGAATCAAGGTTCCAAATGATGATGCTTACTAGCAAGCAAAAGTTAATTGTGTCAGTGATAGTCTGGAGAATCTGAAGCTTCCTGATTATTGGGGAAAAAACCCACATAATATTAATGCTGGATTGTTGTTCTGAACTGTAAGTGGTTCCTGTGAAACCAAATTGGAGGACTGTGGACTACTTTCCTCGTTTAGCTCAAGCACAGTATGAATTCACAGGGCCAGATTACATGTGAAGGTGGTATAGCAACATTTGCTTGGAACTGGTTCTGAGGTAATAGGTCTGCTGGGCTAAACCAGCCCTGGCCAGAACTTAAGTGTGCCTGTATTGCCCTTCTCAAATTAGTCCCTTGCGTACATATGTCTCATTTGGCTCAGGTCTGGCAGCATTTGCTGTTACAGGCTTGCTGCTTGGTCTGTAGTCACTCTGGATTCTTGCAGGGCTTATTAGCTTGGCAGCTGGGCCAAACCTGACCTGGCTCAGTACCTCACATCTGTAGAAACAAAGCTACTTACAGTTGGGAAGCCAGCTTAGCCTGATAAACAGAAGATTTTTGTGTCAGCTGAGCCTTACCGTTTGCATGAGGCATTTTGATCCCCTGCACTTCCCACTGCTAGAATGGAAATTTGGCTGCAATAGCTGAGCAGGTAGCACGGAGTACAGATCTCCTGTTTCTTCGTCAGATGCTCTGTCTTCAGCCTCACAAGGTTCAAATTCCTGTTCCCAGCTTTGCAGGAGAGCACTGTGTTGCCTCACTGGTAGTTTTGAACTGTGATCCTGTGCAGCTAAGAATCGTGGCTCTGCAGCTGGAGGTAAGGAATCCGAAAGGAGAGCCTGCTAATTAACCTGCTCCTCTTAAGAGAGAAGATCCCCAAGTCCCTATTTCTGCGTATGCATCCTTTATTGGGTGAAATAGGGCAATCTTAGGAGTAGGGCTGTAAGGGTGTGCTAATCAATGATCTTAGAGGAGTTGTGACACTTTTTGTTTTACCTTTTTGGAACCTTGTTAGGCTTGGAATCTTGGCCTGTTTTACTATAGAAAGCTGTTTCACTTGACATCTGGAAATGCCTCTTGTGAAGGGGAGGTTTTGGTGTAACCATGTCTGTTCTGTGCAAAGTTTGTTCTACTTCCGGGAGAGGGCATAGGCAAAGCAGGGGCAGAGGCGAGACTTTGGCAATCGACATCAATGTAGCATGTTTTGGAATACAGACTAGACTAGCATGATTTCCACTGAATTTCGAAAAAACAAGGTATTGGCTTGATTTTCTAGATCTATGTGTTATAAACTTAATTATTAAATGGTAGGTCAGTGAGGAAAAAGAATAGTGTATTTGCTGGATGGGCGTGTTTGCGAAGAGATTACCACTTTTTTTCTGAATTCATTCAGGCCATTACTATGACACGTATGTACTTTATAATCCAGAATGGGTATTTAGAGCAATGCAATTGCACTGCAGTAAGAAGTCTGATGCAGAAAAGAGTGTGCTTTTATTCAGGAGACATCGATTTATACAGGGAAGCTTGGGATAGCAGGGCTTTATCTGAATATTTATTCACAGAAAATCTGTATTCTAGGGCAGTCACACTACTACTGTTCAAAAGTATCAGCTCCTAAATTACAGCACCAGCATATGTCTGTATTAAAATGCTCCCTTTTAAAAAGTGGTTGGGGTGGTAGATAAGATCTTTGCATTATTTGATGATCATTGAAACTGCTCTAATGGATAAGTTCATAGCATTTTTAATAACTGTTATAATAATCCTGGTTTTTATATCACATGCAAATTTGTAATCCCTTTTTCTTCCACTTATGTGGTTATCTTGGAGTCTGATTCTTCTCTTGCACCGCTTTTACACCAGCATAGTGTCTTTTATTTCAGTGCAGCAGAATTGTAGCCAAGAGGGGTGTCAGGCCCAAGACATCTTCCCTGCAAGTGAAATTGAGAGGAATCAGTGTTTCCAGGTGTTGTCAGGAAAAGATGTGGTAGAGTGCAGAACTTGACAAGATCTGCAGATGAGCTTTCCCTGAGTCCTGATATGTCAGCTTACATGTGTAGGTAGTCTTCATTATTTACTCCTTTATATGAAAATTAGCTGTGGCATAAGGAGTACTGACTAGGAAGGTGGTCAGGGGTGTTCTTTCTCGCAGGACTTGAACAGCATATAAGAGCACTGCTTAACTATGGAAGGCTTTTAGGGGGAGAATTTGATTATTAGTGATAATACTTGTTTTCTTTGAACAGTCAAGAAAAATAGAGATAGAAAACTGCCTAGCACTGTGGGATGCTTGTGGTAGGGGAGAACTAATGTGGGCAAGTCTCAGGTACCTATTTTTAAACTACTGCTTTTAGGAAACTGGGCTTATGCTACCTTTTTTGATTGCTTCCACAGATGATAAGGTTGCGGCATAAGCTGTGTTATATTAGTTGACAACAGATAATCCATCTCGAACACAGACTGCATGAGAACCTTTATCCTAATAAGAGCTTTGATCAGAAATTTTTGCTTTTTGAGACACACAAAAGAGTCCAAACATGAAACACAACTGAGGGAAACCAGGCCTTTTAAGCTGTGTTGCTCAGAAGCTGCTTATTTTCAATGGCTTGTTTAGATCCACCTTAAACAAGGTTGTAAACACAGTTTCTCTAAGTGTATACTAGTGCTTTCATGCTTGCTGGTGCTAGCACAGGGCCAGCCAGTCCTAGACATTTAAGATCCATGTTGCTTACCAGACGTTCTAGTGCTGTATGGATCATGAGGCTGTGTCACATACCAGAAGCATGGTTTGGTCGTCTTCATAGCTGATGGTTAATCTGAACAACCAGCTCTGAAAGTTAGTCAGTGGAAACTGCAGGTGTCACCATCATGGGTGGCTCATTATGACCTTGCCCTGTCTTGTGTTGGAATGGTTGGACATGCCACTGTCCTCTCTTGTCCTGCCCCAGGGTTGCCCAGCTAAGGTGATTGTCACCTTTTGGAATATTTTGGCACATAGTTTATTGGGTCACGAGAGACTGATCTGAGTTGCAAATGTGCTAGAAGACAAATGCTGGAACTGGAAGAAAGATGGATCAAGAGTAATGAATTGCTGGGTTTGGATGCATTTGTGTTAAAGGGCAGACTGTGTTTATGAATTTGATCAATTTTAAATACTAAAGGATACTAACAGCAGTGTGTTCATATTCAGATGTTCTCATTTTCTGAGTGTTAGTACTTTCTATTCCTTAGTTCATCTCACTGAATTTCACTGTAATAATGTTCTCAGTTAAAGCCAAATCATGGGAAAGCTAGAGAATGCTGAAAGCCTATGGTTTCTGCTACTAAGGAATGTTGTTATCTTTCAACGTGCACATCCTTGACATCAGCTAGTCTAGCTGCTATGTCACTAATGGAGAAGTGCAAGAGCACTAATAATGGGTTTGGCATCATCTGACAAGGCACACATCTGTCCTCTAGAAGGATAGAGAAAGAAACAAAAAATGTTTTACTTACTCAGCAGTGTATTGTTCAGAGTCATATTCATAGCTTAGGAAACAAAAATCATCATTCACCCCTTTCTGATGTTTACATGACATGACAGTATAAAGGCCTTTATAGATATAATATATTTTGATAGTTGGTTGGGGTTTTTTTTTCCTGCAACTCTCTAGCATATTGTGAGTGCGTTGAGCCTGCTAAAACCTGAGCTCATTTTCTGCAGGTGAAATCCAGATTGAAATAGACACACCTAAGAGGAAGGACAGAACTTGGAAAGTATGGAGAAGGCCCTGTGTGATTGTCTTTTATGCCCAGTGACTACAGGCATGTTTAAATGGCTGGATTCTGCAGCACGATGCCTTTCACAAGCATTTAAATGGTTGGTCCAGAAAAATGCTGTAGACTTTTAATTCCCACTGACTTGAGTGAGCTGATCCTTTCCTGGGATGAATAATTTAGAATAAAATCAGTAGTAACTTACTTACCAGATTATCCATGTCTTCAATCTTTTTTTAATATACTGACCAATTTTTAATTATATTTTCTAATGTATTGGCAAATTTTACCAGTGTACGGAAAGGATTCTTTAAGGACAGGCAACCCAGTTTTCTATTAGGCACTACGTATGTTATTCTCAGCAGTGTGGCTGACGCAGTGTCACAAAATGGGTGTAAGATTCTGTCATCATGCTTCTTCCTAAGACTCCACTAGAAGCCTTGACTGCAGCTCTGCACCAGTGTCTTCCCCTTCTCCCGCTTCCTTGACTGGAGTTGTCCCCATTGTGCTGCCCAGAACATTGACGTGAGTCAATCTCGCACACTGAGACAAAAGCAAGTCCGTAGGCTTGGGTATGATAAAAAAAGATAAAGGTTTTGTTAAGACTATCTTTTTGCAAAAACACAGGAAGTTTTTGTATATTTAGAAATACTTTTTGGTCTTATGTTGTAATAACATTTCATGCAAAATATGTCCATCACAGACTGCATTTGTTCTTTAAAAAGCAAGTCTGGGAACAGTGATGGTAAGATTTTTGTTCAGTTGTGGTAATGAGTAGAAGGTAGGTGGAAAGTTTGTAGCTGGATCTAAATTTCTGCAAAGGCTAACCGTGAAAAACGAGGAAGCTCAGATTTGGATAGTAGATTTTGAACATAATACACTGAAAGCACTCTTGAAATGGATTAGAATCTTTATTCACATTGTACAGCTGGGGAAATGTTTTGTGAGAACTCATCCAACAGGCTAGCAGCAGAGCTGACACTGACTTGCGTCTCCTTAAATCTCAGTTCAGTGCTCTAGTCATGAGGACGATCAGGGCCCTGCTGCTGATTTAGTTAACATTTTCTTTCAGGTGGATCGTGATTCTGTATAAATGTAACACTCTGACCGGAAACGGGTGGAAAAATAGCGAGTCAAGATACTTGTCTTCCCTCTTGTTACTCCTCTTTCAAATTGTGATGCTGAACAAGATTGAGTCAAATCTCCAGTCTGACCAACAGCAACCAGAGGGTAAGGCTAATTGATGCTTAGTGTCAGTAGGCTCTTTCCAGGTGCAGAGTAAAGGTGCAGCAATGTCATGCCTTTGCCACAGCCTGACAGTGAGAGCTCTAAGTGTTGCTGCGTCTGTTAAGGAAATCTCACTATTCCAGAGCAACTGTTCTGATAAAGATTTTTCTTTTACATCAACTTCATTATTTGGTGAAGTAGGGCATGTACTTCTCTGTACAATTATCAGTTCAGAGTCTTCCTTCTGTTACACTTAGAAAATCATATTTTTAGTAGAATTTCTTTGGTGGAAATGTGTACACTGCACTTAATATACTTATTCTTCCTACCGTTATAGTTTGTTTGCTCTTGAAGGACCTACGTGTATTTTTTTAACTTAGGTGTTGGCAAAGTTTCTTGCCTTTATTCTTGTATGAACAAGCTCAGCTTCTCAAGCCTGTCTGTGCTCTTCTTCAGGGACACCTAAATTTTAATCCATATAAATTTCAATGACTGCTAAATTTTACTCTAAAAAGTTTTAACTAACTGAGTTTAGGCAGCTAGGTACAGAAATATCCTAGTAGCAGCTGCTGGTTATTTCTGTTTCATTTGAGGTTTGAAGTGGGGCAGAGTTCAAATACATGTAATGTCTTTTTATCAGGAGTTCGGCACAAAACTCAGTGGTCATGGTAGAGCCATTCCCATCCAACCTTTACATAATAGCTAAGTGGTTACAGCAGCCACCTCGGTTCACTCACTTCCTCAGCTCTTCTTATTTCATCCCTGAGAATTGTGCCCTTTCCTTTAGGTTAGAAAGTTATCTGAGTGGTAATGCTTTCCAGTATGCTCTTTGAAAGTTGGCTTATTTGCATTTAGGAATCCAGAAATCTTGAGGTCTGAAGAAGAGCAAGTAAAAGGATGCCTGATCCTGAATTGTAATTGGTAACATATGCAGGCAGGGGTGGAAGATGCTTTTCTTGGGTTTCGTACCTAGAATTCCTTCGGTTTTACTTAATGGTGTAAAGAAGAGTGGTGCGGATGCTAAAGAATCTCAAAGCAGATTTCATTTTCATCTTACTTGTGATTTTTTTTTTTCCATCTAATTCCAGAAGAATTAACCGCACCCAAATTTCTCTAGCTCTGTGATGTACACATCATAGCATGGTCAAATTCACTGTGATCATGCTGTGCAAAAAATAACAAAATGCTTTTAAATTTGTTCTCTGATCTTTGGTTAGAATCACGTCTTCTTTAGGCAGAGTATAGTTATCAGTAACGCTAAATACAACTGCTAATGTGTTGGTTTCTAGTGACATAAACACAAGAACTCCTGTACAATTTGTACAAATGCATTGTTAGGGAAAAATGAGGATATGAGAGCTAATATGAATAAATCTTAATAATAAGTAACTACATAACAATAAATAAAGTGAACAAGAATAATGAAAAATAGATCCACTCTTGTCTGAATACCACTGTGAGCTATTTCAATAGGAAATTTTAACCGAATTTAAAAAAAAAGAACAAAACCAGTGTCTGAATTATTAAAATCATTACAAACCAATTTGCTTCAATTAAAGATTCTCCCAATGCTTTGATTAAGAAAAAAATTAGAAAGTTTCTTATTCACCTCGGCAGTCATCTCTGCAAAATGGAAGGTCCCTTGTGCTCCTCTGAAGCCATTTAATGCATATATGAGCATGGATTCTGAGAACTATCTATAATGCATATAGTGCTTTCTGCTCTCAGTGGCTTTTTTCCCACTCTCTTTACGTCATTTGCCATTTGTGAGGGTTGCCAGGGTAATGACCAATCATCCCTGGAGAGATGCCTGCTAGTAAGGACAACATAGTCTTTCTCTTTTTTGGTATTCTGCAGTATGTATTTGAGAGCTATTCTAGCATCAAGATTGCAGAACTTTTGTTTAGATAGTAGGGAGTGAAAGTTTGCAGAGCATGAAATAACAGCTTACAACTATTGAGGTAAGTAAGGATTGTTCTTCTCTATTTTATTAACAGCTCTGTCTGGATTTATTCAAAACACTGAGCATCATTACCATTTTTTTTGTATATGTGTAGCTGACCTTGAAATTAGTAATAGCAGAGAGGTTTTGCCTAATTTGAACAATGAAATCTTAGTCGTGCTGCATATACAGCAGGTCAGAATTTTATTCTCTTTGTAATTATGAGTCCCGTAGCCTTTCTCACCACTGCATTCATCACATACATCCACTCATCCCAAAAATATTTTCAGAAGAATTAATTAAAACCAAAAAAACCCACAGTGTGTTGTAATGCAGATTACAGAGCATTAACTGTGGTTGCCTCTAAGGCAAATGGGAAGTTCTGAATAGTCTTCATTGTACTGTATATATATAACAGGATGCATCAACTGGAGAACTGAAAATCCAGAGTTGAGCCCTGTCCTGTGAGATGTTGAAGATCTTGAACTCCTGTTGTTTTAAAATTTTGTCTATTAAATAGACACTTGCAGGCTCATTGGCTAACTCTTTGCTCACCTGTGGGCAGTAAGAAAACAGAGCCTCCAGACTGCAGAATTTTTTTCTGGAACTGATGCTGTCAGTGGAAGCTGGTGGTGATAACTGCCTTGCTGAATGGGCTCAAATTTTATTCTTTTGCATGTGAGGGCACATATATAATACATAGGAAAGGAGGCCAAAAAAATCCATTCAGAAGTTCCGAATGACCTCAGAAGTTTCTGTGAAGTATTCATGTGTAATCTGGGTTACGATACATATGACTGAAGTGATTGATTTGGGGTGGAGGTGTTTTTCTGTTGTTTTAAATGAACTACACTGGAATTATTTAGAATCAAGAGCATGTTTGTCGGTACCATCCCCTGGTACCTGTTTGTGTGCCAGCTTCCTGGGAGAAAGGGACAATTGATGAGGTGGTTGTATTATTTTTCTGTAGATTACTAAGCTATCAAATTTCAAAATAGTAACTGTCTCATCAAAATTACTATTTACTGCTTAATGTATTTGCACCTACGCATGTGCTTCACATCCTGGCAATCTTACGTGTTGTGATGAACACTATGTATATTAACCAGAATAAAGCACATATATTTATTCCACTCTATTTTCTGTTTATTGCAAATACATACAGAGTGTGAGTTTGACTCACACTTTTCCCCAGTGGAAGTATACATTTAGGGCATTTAATTTAGCATGGCAAATTCCAGTTGCTAAATTTTAGAAATTACTATATATTCAGATGTTTTTATGACAGGTTTGCATTATCAAAACAACTGCAGCACAGCAGTGAGTCTGGATACGTATATATGAGAGAGAAGAAAATTGAGTGACAATTTTAGTCTGAGGTGAAAATGATCTTTTCATCAGGCTGTTGAGAAAATGTTTGTTCAGATAGTAGACCTGTTTCTAAAAATTGTTACTGTTTTTTTGACATCGCTGTTCTGAATATCACTTTTAAGCAGTTTATATGCTTAGTAGTTAAATAGTTACATCAGTAAACTCAAAGAAAATTTATCATTATCTAATGTTCCTAGTTCATCAGCATTTCATATGATTCAACCATTTTTAGTAATCTGGGAAACAGAACCACAAAAAGATCATTTTGTATTATTCTAGGTGGTGTCTTACGACAGAAAAATAACATAATGATAACTGGATAAGACATGTTAATTAATAAAGTAGGTTTTCAAATGAGAGATTTGGAGGTAGACCTTTCTGGAGAAGATGGTGGGTGGCAAGCCTCAGCCTTTGTCTTTCTGTTCACCTTTTTCCTGTCTATCTGATTCTCCTCTCTCTTTGCAACTTGAAAATGCTCTGTGACTGTATTATGCAGAGAACAGCATTTACTTTCATACAGTGGGACAGAGATAGAAGCTGAAAGGGGAAGAAGGGAATGAAATCTGCATTGTAAGTTTTTCACAGTATAATGTCTGTCAACAGTTGGTGCAAGGTATTTGTGGCTCTGAGGAGTGATGCAGGAGATAGGCAATTCTGCATCAACAAGTCTGAGAAATCAGGAGGCAAGCAGACTGGGAGTAATGATGGAAAGGTGTAAGGTTAGGTGGAACTAAGTGTTCTTAACAGTGCTTGTACTAGGGATGCAGGAAACTAACCAAGTAGTAGAGAGCTCCAGGGAAGAGGCTACGAAGATTCCTGAAGCATCTCGATGAAACTGGTATGCAGGGTTTGGGGTGATAAGCCAGGGAGGATAGGTTGGATAAAGACAGAAACTGAAGTTTGGGTTACAGTATTTACCTGTGACACAGTGTAACTGCTGTTGAGCAATTTGACCCTATTGCTAGAAACTTTGGAGTGGTGGATTCTAGTTGTTTATCTTCTACTTTTGAATACATAGAAAAGAAGAGGAAGAATTAATAGCACAAATTGATCCATGTATGAGAAGTTAGGTTTTCAGACCAGGATGGAAAAGTATGGCACAGCCTAGAAAATGAGGAGATACTCGTGAACAGGAAGACAAGTTAGGGTGACAAAAGAGAAGCAGTGCTTATCCCAGAAAGATTGAGACATGCTGCATAAGTGCAAGTAGCCCAAACTCCTCATCCCTTCAGAAACAGAAGGCAAAAAATAAATGAAGGTGAATAATCATCAAATGAACAATAGTTTCTAAACATAGTGTATGACAAAGCAAATAATTACTGATAACATTATTAGTACTATTACTGCACTGGACAGTTCGGCCTAAACCGTGGCCTTTGCTGTTAAGAGGTTAATTCTCCCAAGACCTGATAGATTATTTTATCTGATAGGCGTCATCCGTCTGTGATCTGGCATTACCTTTTTTGTTGTGGGTTTTTTTTTAATAAACAGTATCTCTCTTAAAGGAATACTGTGAGTTTTAATTCATGGCTATAGTGATTAGTGAGACCATCTGATGAAAAATGTACTAACTCATTTTTATCTAAGCAAAGCCCTATGATTCTGTATTTTGTTGCTGCTGTTTGGAATCCACACTGTTACTGAATTACCTGAGCCTGACTGTCCACTGCTATGAATAAGCATAACTCTCTTACTTCTGGGATCTGGTAACATAACTCCAAAACTCTGATGTGAAATCATGAAATGCATGATTTCAGGGCATTAGAGAAATAATTTAATTGCATAAACTTAGTTAAAGTGGTACCAGAAGACACAGGAATAGTTACAATATAAATGTCTGATTTTAAATTGCTGGTTACTGGCATTTTTGAAAAAGGGTGGTGAAAATGTGCTTTATCATCCGAAGATGCAATCCAGGAACACAATGAAGGCACGCAGAAGGAAAGTGACTGTTACTTGACCAAAAGTATGCATAGTTAGGAAAGACTGAAATTTAGCGTGTATTACAGTACATTTCAATGTCTCTTTTAAAGTGTATGTTAGGGTTCACTTTGAACAAGTAATTAGAGAGAAAGTGTCTTGTGGTTTAGAGCAGAAGTGGTTGTCAAAAGATGGGTATTTTAAATCACTTACTAAAAGCTTCCACTTTATACTTTTAGTCCAGTTTTCACATCACTTGAGTTTCGTTGCACATCTGTAGGCTCCAAGTTTCAAAGAGACATGGATGCTTTTGAACATTGGATCACTTATTCCTGAATTGTTACATATTTACTGTATGATGTTGGACAAGTCCATTAAACACTTAGGGCTTGCTTCTTCTCATATGTAAGCTGGGAATAAGTAGTAGTTACCTTATGAGACTACAGACATTATCTGTTACTCTTCGTGTAATGTTTTGAGTAGTCATGCTGTTCAGGGCCTAGTTGGTTAGGTATGCAGAGTACTACAACACACAACCCTCTGAGATTCCCCAGTTCATCTTGTTTTTCTATTGTAGCTACAAGGTCAAGTTGAAGTAATCCGTATGATTACAAGACCTTGTATGAAAAACTTTCCTGGAGAGCAACATCTGTTATCTGGTGGTAATAGTGATTCAAAGGAGCTCTCCGGGAAGAGAATACAGTCTGTCTCACGTGAACAGGATGACTCAGTAGCTCACATTTGGAAAGAGAAACATTCTCCAGGCCTCACAAACGTGATTCTGGAGACTCATGACATGCATTATTACATGCTTTTGTAAGATCTCTGACACAGCGCAATGTGAATGGTTTCTGGCACCCATGATCCTGTCTTCCCCAGAAGCAGAAGTGATACCAAACCATTTGCAGTGCCAGTGCTGCAGACTGACTCTCATTCCTATCCGATTCCTCAGTGGCAACACATGTGGCTCTCATTTCACATGCTTGGTAATAAAGCTAAGGGATGTAACAGCTAAGGACTCTTAACAAAATGCTGAAGTCCCAGAGCCTTGTAAGCCCTCACACAAGTGTACCTTGCCTAAACTATCCTGTAACGTTATAGGTCTGTGCCACACACATACCTGTTTATTTGTAAGTGTTTAACAGCTGAGACTATAGCTTAAGTTAACATGTTTAGAGAAATTATATTACTCTGATGATGAGTATTTTGGGCTATGGACATGCACATCAAATTTCACAAGGTTTTAATTTTATTTCCTGTTTTATCTAAAATTTGAGTCAAATTCAGGCCCCCCTTGACCTCGCTGTTTCAGGCCTACAAATCAAAGTAGCCTTATAGCTTCACCTAGATAAGTGAGTAGGCATCCTACCGTAATGTGGTATTGATTGATGACCACAGTTTGGATCAACTGACCTATGTATGGGCGTTCCAGTCCTGTATACTTGCACAGAGGCTTGCATCTTGCAAACATGACCCTATACAAATAAAACTACTCACAGGTGCTATGTAGTAACATTATGTAAACTGCTATAGACCTGAGATACTGTACGGCTTAATTGAGTGCAATTCCTATTGACTTAGGTGGGTGTTTTATTCAATTAGGGACTGCAGGATTTGGATCATTGCCTTTGTCTTACATCATTGCAAATATTATTGATGCTTATAAAGCTTTCAGGGATCTTTCAGGCTTTTAGTCCACAAATTGACTGCAATGTGAAAGTGTTGCTCGGGGGTAAGAGGAGTACTTACATCCATCTCATCTTTCATTTACTTATTCCTGAGTCTTTCTATGCTATTCCTTTGGGAGTGCTGATATAAAATATGCAATTTAACAAAGAGGGGGAAGGTAGGGTTGTCTCAATACAGCAAGATCCAAGTTTCATTTTTGCCCATTAGAAGTATGCCTTTTGTATTTTCATGCCTAAAATGTAGAAATGAATCTGATTAATTTTAATTCTCATAAGATGATGAAATCAAGGCACAGTAAACCTAGAATGTATATTGAGGAAAATTAACAGTTTCCCAAGGGCAAGAATGGATGCTTGAAACTTTAAAACTGGATGGAGCACTAGAAATTTTAACAAAAAGAACTAACCTGCTTTGGCGAGAAGGGCTGGATGGCTTAAAAGATTTTTTTACCTTTCTAATCTGCGTGCAGTATAAAGCCAATACCTGAGTTCCTCTACATGAGTAGCACAAGCAGGCCTTGTGTAACTTAATTCTCACCACTCGGCCTCTGATGATAGTAAAAATATGGTTAGGATAGAAATCCTTATGTTGGCTCTGTGTTAGGCCCAGAGAGAAACATGATACAGTTTCTACTCTTTTCCGTTCAGTGCTTTGGGGAAAAACATTGAGTAAACCATTTCACATATAGTACATGTAATTGCATTTAATATATCTTTTTATCTAGAATCAGCAATGAAACATCTAGGAAAAAAAAAGTAAAGTAAGACAAAAGAGGTTGGTAGGGATGGGCACAAGCACTTTCAGGACACGTATTGTAGAAATCTGATTGCATTTCAAGCAATATATTCTTACTGTAGATGTTACTGGAAAAATCTGCAGAAAGAGCTAGGAAAAGTCACACATATACACGTGTATTTTCAAGTCTATTTAATAAAAATTGAGAAATGTATCTGTGGGAAAATTGACACACATCCTGGCTAGAACACTGATTATTTAATTCTGTCATCTTAGGTGAAGTGAAATTGGACTTTAAAAAAAAAAGGTAACCTCCTTATAGAAGGGATTTTTTTTGCAGCAGCAGAGAGCACAATAAATGTTATCTGTCAGGGAAAGAAACAGGCTATTTAAATTCAGGCAGCATAGCATCTTCAGGCAGAAAGGCTATTTTTAACTTCAGATGTAGCTTAATTTAGAAACTGAGCAGTTGAAGTCCCTTTTTTTCCCCACTGCTCCGACTGGAGATTTTTTATAATGATTGTGGATCTCCTTGTGTGAAAATACTGAATAGAATAGAAAATACGTTATCCTGAGCTTCAAGGTCATGAAAATACACAGCTAAACAAAGCAGCTGTGTGGCAATATTGTCATACGTGTGTACACACAGAGATTAGATTAGATTGATGCACTACTTTGTAAGCAGAAGGGCTACTTTGGCAATTTGCCAGGAGGCTGCATGTAATTTTTATATCCATTTATGCAAGATCTTACCCAGATCTGTATTATTTTATGTAGGAAGTGTTGTAATTGTGTTTAACCCTATACAACACACGATAAAGAGAGTGTAAGTTTCAGTGGTTTCCAAGGGAGAAATATTTGTGAGAAAACTGGCAATGATTCCCTGCATTGATTTTTCTGAATCAGCTTCTTGTATTTGGCTTTGTTTGTAAGGTAATCACAAGAATTGAGAAGCTCATCTTGTTACAGAAGATATTCGAATTAAGAATTGCAGATTTGACTCTATTAACTGATTACAGGCTTTTTAATGTATTCGGATTCAGCATATGAGAGAATCCTCTCACAAATGGAAGTACTTCCAAGATGGCTTGTTGCAAACAGTCTTTTTGCATAATTGCATACTCTATGTCACTCAACATTGATCTATTGAATTTCAATAGCATTTCAGCATAAAACTAGATTCTAGCTGAATTTTATAGTTTACCTGTTCAAGCTCAGCCAAAAGTGATTCTGAAAGCTATTCTAGTTGCATAACAATAACAAAAAGCAAGAAGAGATACGTGCCATTGCGACAGAAACAATTGGGTTATTAATAAGCTGGATGTCACATGGAAAAGTCTCTATTTCTGAGCATAGTGACACCTTCACCGTTAACTCTTAAGCACACACAGCTTATTATGGTTTCTAAAATTTTGCTTAAATGGATGAGCATTTCTTCACATACAGGAAAGATAACTTTTTCTGTAGCTACCTAAAATCCTGTAATTGTAAGTGAAAGCTTTTGCTGCCATTTATTCTTTAACTTATGACGGGTAAAATTAGAGGCTTTCATTCCATTGTTTTTATACACATGGTAGCGTGATGTAATGTAGTAGTAAGAACATTGTAAAACAGGTTAGAAATTCAGAGTTATGATCATTAGTGTTCAGTGGAGGTTAAAAAGAACTATCGTCTAGAGCTGGTCTACTCCTGAATTGCCCACTGTTGGATGGGAATTCTTTCATCTTCCTCTTAAACATTTGTTTTTGTGGAATGGTCCTTTGCCTAGCTAGTTTCTATGTAGAGGGAATATGGGATTTAGCACAGAAGCTGTTTGAGCCATAGGCTCTGCTGTGGGGTTTCGTTAATTCTCTGCTGGCTAGACAAACCTGAATTAAGGCTGAATTGAGTCTCTGGGAGGCATTTTAGTAGTGCTGTCAGACTAGGAAATTCAGGCTGTGACACAGAGTTTAGATTGGGAATTTGAATTCAGAGGCCTTTCTTAAAGAGGATTTTCTTTATAATAAAGCAGATATATTCCACCAATATTTGTTAAAGTGTTTCAACTTCAGAGAGAGAATATGTTTTTCTCATCAAAGGCTTGATCTGAAGCTTGTAGCAAAAGAAACATTCAGCACATATACTTTCTTGGTTTAGGTATGTTGGTATGCTGTCAGGAGGCAGGATTCAGTTTGCCTATTAAAGAGGTTTAAAAAAAGACTACAAACTATCCAGAAGGAGCAGTGGGGTTGTCAAGGAAATACTACAATCTTATGGAGTCAAGGTTAATATTTTTGGTCTTACAGAAACACAGGATCTACTTAGAATAATTTTCTGAATGGCTTTATAAAATCTAATTGGCTTGAAATTATAACTGACCATTTGTATCTGCTTTGTTTTCATTCCGTTTGTAGTAAAGAGGAAAACAACTGTTTCGAGAGCAAATGATCATTCTATTTTCAGGCATTCTAACTCTTAAATAGCAAAATGCAGCTGTGAAGAGTTATGGTAAAACACTGATAATGAGGCTTAGGGAAGGCTAGACTTTGAGACTTGAGTTTCAAGTAAAGCTAGGGTTTCTAATAGAGCAGCACTAAAATACTCGGAATTATCCTTAGGCAATTTCTGCCATTTTAGGCCAAAATCTTCCAGTGAGATTATAATTATAGTCACAAGTAAGGCTGAACTAGAAAACTGATGACTTCTGGTTCTGGATCCAACCTAATGATAATAATTAGTTCTTATTTAGTACTTGTCTTCCACAGATCTCAAAGTGTTTTATAATGAAGGTCAATATCATGGCCTTGTTTTACTGAGATGGAAGCACAGAAAAAGGAAGCAACTACCTAAGACTTAGTTTTCCTACCTTGTGGTTTCCCACAAATTCCCGACTAAATGTCCAGACTGTGTCCCAGAAGCATGAGTAATCCAAGCAAGCATTCAGGTACTACCCTGCTAAGAATAACAGGAATTCCAACGTAGGAGGATGGCTGGATAGAATACCCCCAGGGTTTCACAAGCAATCCCCTAAGACCTGCTCAGTACTGTGCAAATTCTTCACTTTGTCTCCGGAGGGATGGAGAGATGGATATTCCTGAATATATGGTACTCTGCTGTATATTGTGTGTCTTTACCCTTTTAAAAAATCCTTAGCATGACAGATTCCACATTTCCCCTTGTAAAGTGACCGCTTGGAGCTGGGAATATTTTCTGCAGCCATTTCCGTCTCTGTGACCTCCCTGAGAGATACTGACTCCTGCTCCGTAACATAGTGAGCCTGGTTTCCTTCTCTTATACACCTTTCCTCCTCTGGGTTGCTACCGGCTATTGTGACTGGGTCACTTTTAAAAGACTTGATAGTGGTCCATACTATAACCTGTAGGCTGGATTCAGGCCTGATGTGTCCAGTAGGGTCTCTGAGAGAGATGGAACCAAGCTGCTGTAGCTTCCTGACTTGTATCCCTATCTGATATCAAAACAGTGATTACACTCTTTGCTGTCTGTCTGTATAATGTGTAGACTGTTTCCCTTGGCAAGGAATCACATGCTTAATGTACTGGCTCTTCCATAAGAATTTTATTATAGTTTTTCTCTTCAAAAAGTTTAAGCCTTCTCTTCCGTGTCACTTGTTACAGACTTTTTTCGCTCACCAAATAAGGTGTATCGGTGTTTTCCATGCCCACAAATCACAGGAGGGAGGACATGCAGTAGACTGGATTTTTTATTAATCAGTATGCCATCTTCTCAGAAATAGGAAATTGATTTTATTGAAGTGTGACAAATTACAAGAAGTAAACAAATTGATATTTGGTTGAAATACAGGAGACTAACGCTCATACTGTGTATCTGATTAATTATAAAAATTCAATATGCTATGCACATATAGAGATTTTCACACATCAGTATGTAAGCAGTTCACAAACCTACGTAGGCGTCATCTTCCCATGTGACATAGATAGGGATATAGAATCATAAAATCATTTTGGTTGGAAAAGACCTTTAAGATCATTGAGTCCAGCCACCAACTTAACACTGCCAAGTCCACCCCTAAACCATGTCCCTAAGCACCACATCTGCATGCCGTTTAAATACCTCCAGGGATGGTGACTCTACCACTTCCCTGGGCAGCCTATTGCAATGCTTGACAACCCTTTTGGTGAAGAATTTTTTAAACTTTCATCTTGGAGAAGATGGTCATAGACGAGGTACTAAAAATAGTCAGATTTGAGCGCATGCTCCCTATTGGGGATCAGAGACTGAGATGTTTTTTAGACATACAAAAAAACAGAAGTATCAGAGCAGGAGAGTGTGGTTGAACCAGTCAGTGTGCTGGTAAAATCTACTACTTTTAGCTTCAGCAAAATTTGTGAAAGTAATAGAAATGGAGTGCAGAAACTCAGGAAAAGAAATGAGTAAGGCAGTTCCTACTGCCTATCCTTACATGCCTAACATAAGTGCTTAAAGGAAGAAGACAATTTTTACTGGGCTATTGAGACATTAAATGCAGAGGATGTTCTTTCAGAAACTAATTCAGAAACCACAAGTACAGCTTTTGCTGTGAAGGTCCTCTAGAGGAGCCTGACACTCTTCACTGTTTATGTAGGAGACTGAAGTAAACTAACTGCCTGCCTTAAGCCGCTGAGTTTGGTATTAAACTTAAGCAGTGGTAAAAACCCAGTCCATGTAGGGTCACTGCAAAGGCAACTTTGCGCTTAGGACTACAAACCTAATATTGGTAATGTTCTTTCCTTGTATGCCATCACCTTGGGAAACTTCCATTTTCCCCTCAAACTTCTCTTTCTGTTATTTATGTGACATTCAGATCTCACGTGCAGAGGCTGAACAGTTTGTCTGAAAGACAGAGTCAATAGAAGAGAGTACCTTAGATCTGTGCATTGTATTTGTAACCAAAAAAAAGTCAGACAGACTCAAGGACTTCCCTCTTCTATATTCCTTCCTAGAGATGGGAGGTATCAGGATTGGCTTTTATAAAAGTCCCTGGCAAAATCATAAATAATGCTGTTTATTTCAACAAGATGTCTGAAAAATAGAGAAAAGTTCATAATCAAACGAAGAGCAATAGTTGTCGTGCCATATCTCTTTTAATAAGAAAGCAGTATTTACTTGAAAAGGAATATAAGTAAAATCTGGCTTTTCATTAAATCACATGAAAAATTTTTTAACTCAGAAATTTTTTTTTATTTATGGTTAAAAATATTTTTTTTCAAATGTTGTTACTGAAAATTTTGCATCCAAGCCCTAGCTTCAGAAGAATTCTGTTGAATTCTTTGTTCCTTTCATCTGACTTGCAGCACTATTAACACTTTTCATGTTTCTCTGTTGCACTTGTCTCGTTTAATACAAGACAAGAAACCATGCGGGTGACAGCTCTATACCAACAAATCTTCACAGACAGATGCTATGATTTGATCCTGATACTCTGTATGTTTTTTTTACTGTATGTTTTACTTTCTGCTGCAACTGGGACTTAAAAATACAAGCTCCAGCTTTTTTTCTTGTAGATATCTCCAGAAAAAAGCCTGTTCTGATTTAGTATAATATTAATAGGAAAATACTTTTAACCTAAATTAAGCAGGAGGACAATGACATTAATATGTTTCATGGTGTAAGAAAGGATTTCTTCCTTTTGGCTGACATTCACGACCAGTTCTTGCATAAGCTAAATAAAGTGGTAAGAAGAAACTTCCTCCTCCTGTTAAGTGGCCCTTTATACAGAAAAGATCAAATTTAGCTGGTAATGACATCAGGGAGTATGTGCAATATTTAAAATCAGGTTGGCAATGTAAATACTGCTGCAGAAGAGAAAACTGGCAGTTTGCCTCAGAAATTATGATATGAATTTCAGGTTGCTCCTATGACAGAATTAAGGACAGAGTCATTGGTTAGAGTTTTTACCAGTATATGATCAGTGTTAGATTTAGGAGTTATGGGAGGGAATCTGAAAAGGAATTTTGTGCTGCATGCCACAAAACCATCCTGAAACCCTGTTGCTAGACTGACTCTCTAAAATGGCTTTGTGAAAGGCCAGTTACTGGACTTATATGCCTGGACAGAAAATATTCTATAATAAATGTTAAGAAACAATTTCACATTGTTTGAAGGATGAAATAGGAATATGTTAATTCTTTCCTGTAAATTTCTTTGATTTGATGTTTAGTTATTGTGTGAATGGGTCCTTTTTCCTTGTCAGTTTTGGTTGCAAGGTCAGTTGATTAAGCAGACCCTCTGTGGTCCTACAGTACTCCATAATACAGAGGAGAGAGAAATAACTTCAGTTAAAATAAAAATTAGAAACACTGAGCAGAGATGCCCTCAGCCAGAAAATTAGGAAATGAAATCCCTCATACTTAGCATGGAATAGCAAAGTCATAGTGGGTATATTCCCCTAAAACCGAAAAATTAGGAACTGAGCAAGGAAAGAGATATTTATGCAGTACGGTAATTCAGTCTTGGAGAGGACGAAAGAAAGAATGAAGCCAATTTTTTATTTAGGAATCTGAGTATTATTTTCTTGCATATGTAAATAAGAGTAAGTATGTGTAAAAAAAAAAAAAAAGTACTAAAAGAAAATCTCAAGGGAAAGAGCACAAGGACAAAGAAAGAAATTGTTTAAATGTATAAAGCAAGACTTGTTCAGCGAACCACTCAAACATTTGTAAAAAGTGGGCAAAGAGGTAGCAAAGGCAGCTAAAGGGAAATGCGTTTTAAAATTCTAGCAAGTAGACTTTAACTTCCAAATATAACTACTGTAATAAATGACTTTGGAAGGTTATACATAGAGACACAAAATACCTCAACCCGGTGGTTGAGAAATGTCATGAATTCAATGGAAAAATACCCTAACACTGTTCATGGATGCATGTTTTGTGGAGAGAGAATTTCTGTTTCACTGATACATATTCATAAACAATGAATTAATCCAAGCCCTTAAAATGCACAACTTACATCTGTGTTGGTGCTAAACTCTTCTAGTGCCAAAGAAAGTACACGCACACACATATAAATCTACTCTTTGCGCCATTATTAAGCTTTATTCTTTTCAGTCTTTTTTTGATGTACTTTTTTACTGTGAGGAGAGAATAAGCAATCATAGTTACAAACATGTTCTTCTCTAGGCAAAACTCTTGGTGAACAGCATGCTTCCACACCCCTAGGCCTACTACTGTGTCATCCGTTACTTCTGGTGCCAGCAATTCCTCTGTACTTGTCTGATGTGGGTGCTCCTACACTGTGGCTTATAACAAGCCTTTCAGCTGCGCCTGGACAGACCCTTTAAATGTCCCTCTTTGACGTCAGCTCAGCTTTGGGGACTAGTTGGTATTTGTCATGTGACTGGTAACAGGAGGTTTCCTGATAGAGCCTTTCAAAGGAATGGGCAAAACAAGCCCAGCATGATTCTCTAGGGGACATCATCTTTGATACTTGAAAGGGACCTTTTCATCTTGGGCTTTAAGAGACTCTGCGCCCAACATGCTAAGGAGATTTAGAACATCCTCGTTCAGATTTTTGCCTCAGGAGATTACTGTCTGATAGTTAAGAATGAACAAAAACCAAGTAAATTCTAATGTTTAATTGTTCATGGAAAAAAAAATATTTCACATGAATTTTAGCCATGTGCATGAGATTCCAGATGCTCGAGGTGTCAAGTGTTTCTAGGGAGAAAAAGAAAAGCTATTCTCAAATGAAAATGTCACAGACCATTTCTTCAGTAATTGGTGTTCCTGGTTAGGTCACTGTATTGATACTTGTTATTTGCATAAGCAATTGTTACAACTTGTGTGCGCACACAAAACAAGGTGTATTGTACTGCATATAACATTTATATTCAGTGTAAAATAAGAAGGAAGTGGGACGCCTCGTACAAAGGCTAGGATACAGGTTAACAGTTTGGTAGCTGTAACCCACATATCAAATGAATGTTAGCCTCAGTTATCAGTGTAGTTGATGAGAGCAGTGATAATTCTATCATGCGAAATATGATGATGCACTAGAAATTAGAGCTGCTGGCACGAAAGGAAAGCTTACTGGTAAGACAAATTTAGGTGATGCAGGTAATTTCCAGAATGTTGAAGAAACTGCACTAATGTGGGTTTGTAGGGAGTCTGGCTTTTTGTTTTGTTTTGTTGGGGTTCTTTGGGAAGTTGGGGGTTTTTTGTTTGTTGTTTTTTTTTCCTGTGACTGGAAAATAGCAAGTGTGGACCTATTTTGGAATAAATTACAACATTGTTTTATCAAAGGTAGATCATAATGCTCAATATATTTCAGTATAATAATTGATTTTTTTAGGAGTAATAAAGGTGAGCTTCATCCACTTAGATTCCAGTAACTGATATCCCATAGGAAATTGTTCTTGAATTTTGAATTGATGGTGGTGAACACAAGAATTGTGAACTAGCTAAAGTGCTGACCCAAGTTAATATTCAAAAGACAGTGGCATGGCTGGAGAAACGTTACTAGTGGTGTTTCTCTGGGGTTAGTCTTGGGACCTGTTCTATTTAATATATTTACTGATGTGTTAAGGTGAAATTCCTAAATAAGACAAAGTTGGGAGGTACTGCCAATGCTGAGGAAGACTGGGTTGTTGTTCAAAAAGAATTAGACCAACTTTTTTACTAGCTTGCTGGTAATGCCATGTATGTAAGTAGCATACTGTACAAAGCCATACACTTTGGGTTCAATAATAACCTCATCTATAACCTGGAGGTTTATGAACTGGAAGTAACAGAGGTGGAAACAAATTGGAGTGTACTTTTCAGTGGAAGGATGAATATGATTAGACAATGGAATATAATTATCATAGAAAAGATAATGTAATCCTGGCAGATGAGAGCTTTTTAACAGACGGAAATATTGGTACCATCTTACAAGGAGTATTAACTCCTTTTAAGTATTTCTACAGTTGTGTTTTCAGACAAATGAACTTAAACTATGAGATACTCAAAGAAGAGCTACAGGGTGAGCAAGGGAATGAAGCTCCATCATTTGAAGGGAAATTAGAAATGCCTCATATACCCAACCAAATGGAGGTTTCTAGGGTGATGAATCTTTAAATATACTGGGAGTGAAAATTGATAAATGGATAGGTTTGGTGTCTGTCATCACTTAGTCCTTAGCCTCTCTGCTGAGATTGCTAACAAAGCTGCCAATTGCTTCCTGTTCAGTAATTTTTTTTTTCTCATGTGGGTAGTTGACTGGTGTTAATTCCAAAAGGCCACAAAATTTTTGCATGTGACACTGACAAAAGGATTGCCAGTAAGGCTGTATTTTTGTTAGTACTGTAAAAAGTACTCAGCAGCCTTAAAAAATGCATCCCGTGGTTTCATTTGTTTGGTTGCAGATTACTTACAAAAGAAAGAACTATTCTTTATTTGAGATCTTACTGAACTTCCTCCTGTTTTGTCTTTTGAACTCGGCTCTTGTGGTATCACTCCCTTACCCTTGCCTAATGAGCCAGCTCACCATGATGACAGCTGCTGCTGTCTGGTTTAGACTTTCAAGGGCTCCGTAAGTGCGAAGTGTGATGACATCATGCTCCCTAGGGTGTCAGTTATTAGCTGCTAAAAATAGTTACAGGCAAACACAGAATAGAAAAATCGAATGTCTGTTTAAGCCGCTAGTGAATGGGAAGGTAAAGAGAGAGCGAGCTCAGCTGAGGCGCTTCTTGTTTAAATGCAAGGGCAACAACGGTGGGCTACAGTCGTGGCAAATGTTGCAGATGATGCTTTACGACTCGTGAGCTGTGAGAGCCCACAGAGACAAGTTCATCCTTGGTGCAATTCCAAAACTGTCATGGTAAGTGAGATTTTTGTGTTTATTTCCCACTGGTTAGGTTATCTGATCTGAGTAATCTGTGTTTTGCAGTTCTTAATGTAAGTGTAGCTATGGGATTCACAGCACAAGAATGATGTCAGTGTTACTGCCAGTATAATCACTGTTCTATTAAAAAAAAGAATACAAAGGAATATTCACATTGTAAAATGAAGTGTTCAAAGGCTAAGAAATGATGTACAGTAAAAACTATATGCAGGTGTAAATGGTGCCTCCAGTCTCCAAGTTCAGGAAAGTATGCTCAGCAGGTGTTTCAGGGCTATTCGGTGCAATTTCTTTTGACACCACTTATGACCTTTAGGCCTTGATTACAGATCTACAAGCTACAACAGGCTTGAAGACAGAGATCACATTTTCAGGCTTTAACTTAATTCCAGTTTTGTAATATAGACTTATGTTTAATGTTTCTGTGGTACTAGCAAGGTGTTTCAGATATTAAGCTGCTCCGAATTAAAGCTGATATGATAAAGAAAACACATATAAATACAGAAGCAATGTAACGTGAAAGTTAAGATTAACATAGGACTCGGTGTCTCGTAAACTTTAAAAATCTCATAGTGGGATTTTTATACTAACTAGGCCATGGACAAAAATGTTCAACTAGGCCTATCAGTGATGTTAGAAGATTTTTCTGACCTGAGCTACTCATAACAGTCTTTCTACACTTCTTAAATTACTGTCTAAGGGCAGGCAGGAGTAGAAATACGAAGCTGTGACTCTTCCAAACACCAGAAATTCTCATTCCAAGTTACAAATGCTAACTCATGGGCCTGAAACTCCCTTGGCCAAAGTATAATCTTTTTCTCACCTGTTCAGAGTCACATACAACAGCTTCTTGGAGATTGAAAAACATCAGAAATCACTTGTAGTAGCACTGGGCCCCTTAGCAGGGAGAACAATTCTTTCTCCATCCAACTTTTGCACCCTGGCCCGAAACTGCCTGGTCTCCTGTTTGCAGCCAGTACACAAGCTAAAAACAAAAGTCTGCTGATCCTACAGAGCCTGACTCATGTCTCTGTCAACCACTTGCAGCAGCCTTCCCCAGAGGGAATGAAGAGCTTGATGGATGTTGTACTGCAGGTTATCAGAGTGTGTGCTAATGAAGCAACAGATCCATTACAGTATTTATCCATTTTGCAAGATCCAGTTACAGGAACTTTGTGAAGTATAAAATAGCTTGATTTTACCTTGTGTTCATCCTGTAAAAGGTGATGTCTCTAAAAGATATTCCCATCCTATCATTATTTCCTTGTGCTGATTCATCTATGTTCAAGATTGTTTAGAGCCAGGATTTGATTCTGCCTTGTTGCTGATAATGTTTTTTGTACATCTGTTCGGTAATTGTCATGGATAAAGCTGAAGAATCCTTGGGTCTTTTTCTTGTGGGGCGTGACATGTGAAGTAGAAGTTTCTCTTGCTATTAGAGATCAGAAGGCAGGGGACCGACTTAGGAATTGCTGTGTGAAATTACATTGTCTCTGTTATGTAGAATTCAGACAGTGATTGTGATAGTCCCTTTTGTCCTTTAAAAATGAGAATTTATGACTCAAAGGTGCTCCTCTATCAGTCACAAAATTTTTACCATTATACTGAATCTTATTTTAATGGTATAATATCCTGTCCTTTTAGTTGCAGGTGTGGTGTTTTGAATGCAAACTGATTGACAGTCATTTTCTTCAGTCTGCAAAACAGGCACAAAAAAAAAAGATGGAAGAAATTCTGTATTCAATGGTGGTGGCCAGAGTGGCAAAATATAGTAATAATAAAAAACCCTTATTGAAGAATTTTTCCTCTTTGCATGGGTTTAAGATTTACTTTTTTTAGGAAGAGGACTATTTTTAGGTGACTCCTAAAAACTACCTGAAGGAGTAGCATCTGAAAGAGAGTAATCATCAGAAATAGAAATACAGGGAAGTTTTTACAACATGAAATGTATACAGTTTTTAGCAGGTGGCCAACTTCTTGTTTAGAAAGATTTCCTCCTGCATTAAATTTTCCTTGCTGTATCCCCCAGAAGGCTGAATGTTGCTATCTCCTGCAGACAATGCAGCAACGCCCTTATTTTGTACTAGGGAATGATTTTTCCATTCACAAGCTGTTTCAGTATTCCAGAGCATCTCACTGCTCTAGCATGCATTTATCTGAATTTAAAGTAATTATTCATAAAAAGATTATTCTCTCTTGGTTTGGGGGATACCATCAGGGATAAAAGCATATGCAGTAGCACAAACAACTGAGATCTTGTGGCAGACTTTTTGTCTGCTTAACGCTTTCAGCGATGGCCTTGACAGTGATTATGATGCCAATAGAATGAAATATCCTCTACAAAATATAATTTCCTGTTGGAATGCTGGCAAAGTAGTGCTGATTTGGCATAGACTTATTGCATCATCTATAGGTGATGGCACTATCTGGCATGTTCTGCTTTCAAGGTTAAACAAGGAAGTGTACGAAATACTCTCAGCAAGAGGTAGAACTACCTGAGCCTTAGGTCTGACTTTAGCTGAGCATTCAAACCCTTGTGCTGTGCTTTTTGTCTGCAAATGGACGTGCTGTGTATGGAAATTATCTCTGTTTAAATAGACGCAATGTAGAAAACTGAACTGTGTAAATGTGAATGGATCTACTTGATTTTTGTAGAAAATCTAAGGATGATAGACCTAAATAATCCATAAAATTAGGGTAAAAGTCTTTGTAAAACACCTGTGGAAGTACATATTTATCAGTTTTACATATCCCAAGCTAGATCACACTGGAATGATAGACAATTCAACAAAATACACCTTTGGAATATATTTAGATCCAATAGCAGGAAGCTGAGTTCAGATAGGTTCAGACTGGAAATAAAGCATATGTGTCTAATAGTGTGGGCCATTAAACATAAGCATCTCTAGGCAAGAAACATGGGGTATTTCACATGCACATTGGATACATGGGGTACATTGAGGGTTTGTCTGCGTAAGACTACACACATGTAATCCGAATTTACTAACATCGACAAGTTAAAGGATCTGATGCAGGAAGTACTTAGGGAATACAGTTGACTTGCTGTAAAATGTCAGACTAAAAGATTAGAGTAATCTCTCTGGCTGGATAATACATGAGTCTATCACAACAGCTCTGCCCTATACATGCACAGCAGACAGAGAAAAGAAAAGGTTTGCTTTCTGCTGCATAAGAAGATATTAATGGCACTGTCGCACCACAAAGTTTCACAAGATTAGATAGTTAGATCGTGTCAAATCTTGGCTCATCACCAAGACTACTTGCTGTAAAATTTCTGCCATCAGAAGAGGGACATCCGCATTAAAGTGAAATTTGAAGTCTGTTTAATATGTAAGTTTGTGAGACAGAGTCCTTATGCACAGAAATAGTATCGTCAGCAGAGCTGTTTGTTTGAATTGAAGATGCAGATTGGATCTAGTCATTGATGCTGATCTCAACTTTTATGTAGGACATAAATTGAATATGTTACTTTCTCTAACATGCCAGGCCAGCATTCTCTGACGCAGATACCAAAGCCTTAAGTAAATGGGAGCAGGCAGTCTTTTCCAGCCTGAGGTGTCAGGCCATTAGAAATTTCAGGTGCCTGAATGTAAATGTAGTATATAATATCCAAGTTGAAAGATGTCTCAGAAATATATCCAAAGATACATATTATTCTGACAACACTCTGGAATTGGCTGTTACTGCTGACACCATGCCAACCCAGCGAAGGAGTCTTTTGATGTATTTCAAGAAACATCTAAGTTTGGTGTCCTGTAACTGCATACGTAACCACCAGCCTCTCAGGAAAAAACTTGAGAAGGCTGGGTTTTGTTTCTTAATCGTTAACTTTGTGCTCTTGTGCCTTCCTTCCTCTCTAAGCTTCCTTTTTGTGAAGATGAAACCTACTGATGCAGTGTTTGCCTATAGGCGTTCTTTTTTTCCTGTGAACATAGAGAACCCTGGAGAACAAATAAACTTTTTAAGTTGCTGATCCTGCACGTTTGCAAATTCATTGGGAGATTTGGCTCACATGTAAGGACACAAGGATCCAGCTCTTAGGGAATAAACGTCAAAGAACATGAAAAGAAAAGCCTTAGTAGGCGCTGCGACTATAAGAACAAAGAGTGCTTCCAAACTGCAGTAGTGAAAACCACTAGGAAATGTGGAATAGTCTGACAGAAGCAGTAAGAATGATGGTTCTGAGTCAGGCACTGAATCAGAACAAAGAGGGAAAAAAAAAGAGGCTTGATCCAAGTGAATTAAAGCCACTTATATTCCTGGAAATGAATTATTTCCTCTTTATCAAAAAGGAAAAAAAGACAAAGAGGTTAAGAATGTAATTAGATGTTGCAGAAAGAATTATATGGCAATTTCTGACTCCCAGGCTTATGTTCAGGGTACTAACCAAAAGTCTGACACACTGACTGATTTTCTGTAGTGCGTCTCAGCAGCGTTGCCTGCACTGCCTATTTACTTTTCAGTATTTCCTCTTGGAGGCTTTCTTTTAGGCTATGTTCTCAGCAGACTTTTAGAGGAGGCTTTGGGTGTTATTTTGTGTCCAGAATAAACAGAAAGCACAGTACTGTCTTCTGTGCACAAGCTCTCTCCTTCCTTTGTGAATTTACAAATACTGTAGAAAAACAAAATTATCACAGAAATAGTGTTTTGTTAAATGATCACTCAAAACTAGTGCTGAGGACTTGGTTCCTTGCTTTCTCAGTGAGTTCATACATGTCACTTACATTATTTACTATTTATGTCATGAAGGCCTTCAAGGAAGTGCTGAAGCCTATTAACCATCTCCCCCTTTTCCTATCTTAGGCTGAGAATATTTTCATTCCATTCATCTCTGCTTAGATACCGAGTGTCTGAAGACTGTTGGAGAGTATCTGTTTTCAATGCACACTGATGTTTTGCCAGTCATATGTCATGAGGGAGCATCCTCCCACTGCTGTGAACAATATGACCATGAAAGAAGGCAAACAGTAACTGCATTATGCCCTCCAGAAGATGGATAAAGAGGGAATGTGGTTTTTGTGCACTGATGTTTCAGGGCCTTACTCATCAGTTGCACAACAGTGCTAAATTTGTTTCCTAGCGTTTACAAATGAAGTTAAGTCAAGATTGTAAAACAGAAAATTGTATTCATATGCTTTGCAGATCGATGATGACAGACATACTGTAAAATGCTAAAAACCAGGTCAGCTGCAATTAGTCTATAAAGAACCTAATCACCAATATGAATTTGACAACCAAGTTTTCAGATAGTTGACTTCATTCTGTCGTATTCACTCACTAAGAATATCTTTTTGTGTTAACTTTTGTTTATGGATGGAAGTTGGTTAGAAATAATTATATTAAGATTCAATTATTCATAAAGCTGTATCATTTAATAACAAAAATCCATTTGCTTATGAATGCATTTAGGTTGCTGCAATGGACATAGCCAGACTCCTGTTCTCCAGTTATTGAAGAGGGTCTATGTCATTCTTAATTGGCTGAAGAGTAGAAAAGGACTGGGGCAATTTCCTACAGACTTTTTTCTGGCTTTCCTGATGTGATGCCCTGAAGCAGTGAGATGCTGCTGTATCACAGACACCACTGGGTTAAATTAACCAGGATATAATTAAGATTACAAGAACCACCCCAAAAGTTTTATGGGGTTGCAAGCAGCATTTTCTCTTATTATTCCAAAGAAAGTTTATTCTTCACTACTCTTGAGAGAAGAGTTTAAAAATGCCCTGTTATGGGATGAGGACTGCTAAATAGATAGCCAGAAAAAGCAATCTGAGAACTAGCGTGGCCAGCTGGAGCCCAGCCGGTATGACTGTGACTGGTGATCCCCTGAGAGAAAACTGTGCCCGCTGCCACTGCAGAAAGCATCCCCCAACGGGTACTGCCTAGAGAAGCCAGTGATAGCCTGGCCTACAAGCGTTGAAGATGAAGCAAGGTGAATGGGAGCGAAAGAAAAACAGGAAGGGGAACAGTGGCAAAAGGAATTAATCTTTGTTTTGTGTGCTGGAAAGATCAAACCGCATTGCATTGTTGCAGTGTTTTGAAGTACATTTTGTCTTAGGACCTGACTCTCCTTATGCCAGTTTAAGTCATCAGTTGAATACACAGTGATGCAAATAAGCATCAACCCCTTGCTCGTCTGCTCATGGAGACATTTATGTTGGGTTCTTGCTTTTTAGCACAGTAGTGAACCAAAAATGCTAAAACACCATTTGTTTTGCTGTGTCAAGGGAACCAGCTATCGCTGTAGCCACGTCACTAAATCACATTACAACCCTTGGTCTAATGACATTTGTATAGATCTCCAGCTCTCTACTATTTGTCACTAATCAGAGTAGTCTGAAGATAATCATGCAGGGACATTATCCCATTTGATGTTCTTTCCCTCTACCTTAGGTAATCATTTTTACAATGCACACACAAGCAAGCATATCCTGACTTCACTTCCTTTTGCTATCTTTATTTTTCTTTCTTTTAGCAGAAATAATTGAGAGATCAATGAGGTTATTGTGCCAGGTCTGTTGCTCAACTCTTCAGTTTCCTGTTGTGGTGGGATCTACAAGGAAAATTGAAATCCAAAGAACAGCCAAACCTCTCTCATACTTGTTCTGAGGCCTACCCTGTCTGTGTAACAGGGATAGCTGAATAATATTTAGCCTTAAAAGATTAAATATCTTTTTATTACAGTATGCCTCATCTCAATGGGGACAATGTTAGGGTTCATGTTAGCACTACTCAGTGCTCTTGTTTTCTCTTTCTGTTTTAGCAATGCAAAAAAATAGGTAAATTCTCTTCCCTGTTACTGGTGCTTGAAACTGCAATGAATTTCATGAAGTGAATGGAATTGTTTAGAATTTTAATCAGTGTAGCTGCAGAATTTGACCAGCCATGTGAAAACCATTGTCTTTATTTTTAAGATTCAAAATGTTATAGTAATGATTTAAACACTTGTCGGGAATATCCTGTTAGATTTACCTTGAAAATGTTATTAAACATAGTAAATACAACATTTTCTTGCTAAAATGGAAAGATGAAATGCTCAGTCACTTAGAGCTTCATATGGTAATCATTAGGAAAACAGCTGCTTTTTTAAATGTAGCTGTCAAACTGACAGGTTGTAAAAGAAACAGATTCCCAGCTATTCAGTAGTTATAAAAGATCGAGATCATCCAGTTTCTTCAGTCCATCAGAAGGAGACTTGAATTCGTTGAATTCAGATTGGGTTTTTGTTTACTCACTTAGATTGGTCCTAATCACAGGTTCATAAGAAATCCATACTAAACTTTTGAGCTTACTCATTCCAAGATGGCACTGAACATCAAATAGCTATCAGTTAAAAGGTGGCAGAGACTTGAATAAAATTCAACTGCCTTTTTTGAGAAATGCTTGTGAGTTGATTATATCTACTTTGACATAAGATACAATTCTTTGCAAGTGCAGATAGCAACTGATTCTGGCAATTTCCTTATGGGAATTTTTCCAGGATGTAAGCAGATTTATTTGATATAAGCAAATGTGTCTGAAAATAAACTGTGGACGCACTACAAGGATCATTTAGAAGTCTTTTCTGAAAAAGACACCACTGTGTCTGCTATAGTTTAGACAAGATTGTGTAATTTTATCAATTCCTGACCCTTTATCCCTGTCTGTCACTTAGCCTCCACCACTCTATTCCAGTCTTTTCTTCTCTGGAGTTGTGGAAACCTTGGGGTTTTTTCCACATGCTTGTTAATGTATTTGCCAAGATACTCAGGACTTCTTTGCAAAGGTGCTACTGCTCTGCTGATTGACATTCAGCATGGGCAGGCAGAGCAGGCCAAGGAAAGAAGTAAGAAGCCGGAAAGGAACAAAAACCTTCAATTTTTGAGTTCTTCTTCCAAATGTCTTTGAATCAGCAGCTCCGGGCCCTTCCCAGCTCTTGAAGGAATGCCAGTTCAGTACAGTGAGTGAATAAGGTGTGTGCGGGGGCGACTGCTTCTCTGTCAGTTGTGAGAAGCTTTAATTTTAAAAGTGCCTCTTTATTTTTTTTGCCAGCATTTACAGAGGTTTGAATGGTTCAGAGGAGCTGGTAGTGGTTTAGGGAGGCTTTCTTGTTTATGGTCCATTGCTCAGTCAAATCTAGTCCAGGTCGTTAGTGGCTAGAAAGTGTTACCATGTTAACACAGTCTGATGGATGATGTGAACTGTGCCTGAATCCAGTTTCTAGCAGAAAAAGCATCACAAAAACCAGTATTGCTGTTGTCCCTGACTGACTCTTTGCAACCAAAGGGGGACAGAGCTGTGCCAGCGGGTTCATTTGGGGCAGAGCTGAGTGGAGGCATGCAGCTGAGCACGGTTGTACCAAACTTCCTCTACTGCCGCACACCCTTCCCTTCTCTGCAAAGAGAAGACATTAGCCTGCGAAGCTGTCAAACTGATGCTTTCCCCAGCATTGAAATGACACACAGTGAAAACAGGCGAGCAAAAAAAATAAGGAGCACCTTGGCTAAGGAGCACTGATATCTTCTGGTAGAAGATAACACGGAAAAGCATGAATGGTTTCATTCAGAGTTTTGGACCAAAGCCCCCCTATATATGAGGAAAATCATTAACGCACCATTAGCAGTCATGCGTTAAAATTGAAATTACTTCTTTATTGTAATCTCTAGTTTTATTTCATAATGTTTTTACTGTTTCTTTTTTGCATGTTGCTTATTTGGACTCTCATACTGGTCACTTTCACTTTGCTTATATTTACTTTCACTCCTTTGCTCATTAGTTCTTCGATCTGAAAAGCTCTCATGTTGGGTAACTTGCTCAGCAGCAAGGGTAGAAGGAAGGTAGGTGGGCAGGCAATCTGAATTCTGATTTTGGCTCTGCTGCTGGTTGCTTGGCAAGCTGTTTACACCACTCTGGGCCTTACTTTCCCACAGAAAGAGACTCATAGTTGAAGAACAGTTTAAAGTCTTTGACAAAAAAAAAAAGAACTGTGCATCTGCTAGTGCTATTTACTTGGGGAAAACACAAATGAAACCCAAGTATTTTATTCCATGTGCTCCTTAAGGTGTATATAAATTGATTAAGCCCAGTAAGCCTCTCCTCTTTTCCTTTCCTGAATTAGGTCTAAATGTTGAGTCATCATCCATGTACACATCCAAACCACTGTAGACATCTTAGCCTTCAGATTGTAAAAAATCCCGAATGTTGTAGATTCTTCAGCCCATTTAACAGATGTGATATGCAAGTAGCAAATCCTAGTAACTAATGAAATATGGTTATAGTACAGATCTGCACTGGCACTGCAGGGAGTACGTACTGCTCTGTTCTTAAACTTCAATGTTCTCTCTATTCTCTCCTCCTCAATTAATTTGGATAAAGTGTCCACCAACAGGGCACAGTAGTTTAAGGGCACAGTTGCTGTATAATTTTATATTACTTACAGTCTTTTAAAACTGTTGCAGATAACAATAGAAATAGTGTTGTTTCTCTGCCTAGGCCATGGTGCCATTTCCAGTATTGTTAGTTCACTGTAACGGAAACCCTTTTCCCTCAGGAATGGCTGGGGTCACAGCAACAATGTTGATGCAGATGCAGGTTAAGAGCCAGCAGCAGTATGCTGAAAAGCTTACTGAAAATGGTCTCTGTCTCTCTGTAGGCTTGAAAACCCAGCTTCATTCATGACCATAAAACTCTTCAGGTACCCAAAATTCTGTAAGTTAAATGGCAAAACTTAAAAATTGCAAGCTTGAGTACTATTCCTGATAACTCAGTATAAGCTCAGACTCAAAGTCCAGAGGAAGGTGAAATAAATCTGTAATTAATCTAATATGCAACACTTGACTGTAGTGAAAATTTCTTGCTGCACTACACCTGGAGGTTAGCTTAGATTCAAGAACTGAAGAATAAATAGCCTTTGCCATCTTTACCATAATGTATGGTAAAAAAAAAAATAACTCCCTAAGTTAAATCCTTAGTCCATTTACTGATCTTCACTAAAATGTTTGCCGGTGTGACACCTGATAGCTTGGTATTCTGCAGTCTGCAGTTAGCGACGTCAAACTGTGTTCAATGGGACGGTATTGTGGTTATGTACGGTGGGGTTTGGCTGTGTCCGTGTGTTCATTTGTTGGTGGCACTACGTGATTACGTATACTAAAAAATATTGCACTTACTGTTTTCTATGACATTGGGTAGCAATGGAATGCAAGAATCTTTTATTAAAAATGTGAAAAGTAGTTTGATTTTGTTGTGATTGGAAACTAGCTTATGTATGTAAAAGCTTCTAAAGCTAATTAATGGACTTGATCATGTTTCTTCAGTGGACTTCCTGTCTTGTTCCATAAAAGGGCCAAACTATCTCTGAACAGACTGAACAAAATAATACGTCTTTAATACTTCTTTCTTCCTAATTCCACACTCTTTCTTACTGCCCATGTCAGTTACTGAATGCTTTGTTAAGCTCCTTTCGTGACTATTCACATTTTCTCTTTTGATTCCGCTCCTCCCGCTTTATACCTGGAACACAACTTAAACGTACATTACGCTCTTTATTTGTTGAAGAAGTAACTGAAAACTCACAAAAAGTGATCACTTGCTCTTCTCTGTGCAGCTAACTAGTCCTTGTTTGCTCCCTGTTGCACACACTGTAAAATTCTTGGGGTTTAGGATTAAGTTAGGTACATGGTAAAGTAACTGTAATTTCCAAAGCAGGATCTAGAAAATACCTGTCATAATAGGAGGAGAACTGTTTGGCTGAAAATGGTTGGGAGATTTTTGAAACTGAGAGTTAAAAAGGGATCTTCATTGTTTCTGCCCCTCCCATCTGCTCTTCTCTGCAGCTGAAAATGGGGCAGAAAGCCAACATCATGACATTTGAGCAGACAGCAGTTTATGGAAGCGTCTATTACAATTCCACACCCACACCCTTGGTAGGAAGGAGCCTTCTCCCTGGCCCTTTCAAGCAATGTTACTGCCAGAGAGTTACAGCTGATGTGAGGCTTCATCCTCTGAGTCTGGGATTTGTAGGCACACTCTTAAATTTTTCTATGTAGGTTTTAAATATAGATTCCCCTTCCTCTGCTTGCTTATTCCTCTCCTCCAGAAGAAGAAATCAAAAGAATTTCCAAAACATGCTGTAGAGTTTTCTCAGCCCTCATGTACCATTATTACAAGTGGGCTGGACTTGCAGCATCAGAGAATGTGCAGAAGCACTGTGATTAATATGAGTGTTGCCTTTTGCCTCACTTAGTGATCTTAAACTTTGGTGAAATACCTTGCAAGTTACAGTAAGCACATGAAACCTGCTACTGATGTCTTGGTGTTGCAACTCGTCTTAGAAGAGAACAGTATAGATCAAATGGCATTTTCAGCCAGTTTGATTTTTGTTGCTGTTCTTTTACGATGAGCACTTTCAGCAGTTCCACGAGTATCCTTCCTCATTTTGTCTGAAAGAAATGCTAATATATATTATTCACAAATACATGCATACATATAGGCTATATGTAAAGCATCTATGCATATATAGCCACTCCTCTTTCTTCTATTTAAATAGTATTGAGTGATTGTTCAGTTCTCTTTAAAGGATGAGTCAGCTGGCTCACTCTGGAGTCGGAAATCTAGACTCAAAACTGTGGCTGCACAGTGATCCAACCGTGTAGCTTGATCAGTGGTTTTACTGGATCTCAAAAAGTAAGTGCACTCTCTGACATCCACTGTTTCTTCAGTCTCCTAAATAACAAGACAAATACTATTACTGTTTCTCCTTACATTCTTTTTATTGATTTTTTTATTTGAATTAAATATTAGAGAATAAGCATGTGGATACAAAAGGAACTGAATTATGCTGGATTGGCAGCCTTAGAAACTGAAGTTCATTGTTTCTTGGTAGCACAAGGACAGTAGTAAAACGCAGCAAGGATACTCCCCTCCACCTGCCCAATTAAACAGTAATCCAACAACCAGAGCCAGTGGTGAGCAGCTAGCGCAGTCACCATATGCGTTCTTCTTGGACTTCTAGGGAAGAGACGTACACAACGTGAACTGAATTGCCACCTTAGATGCATTTCATGTGGAGCATCAGCTGGTGTGCAGAGATATCACTGCTCCTTGGTGCTGTGAAGGTCGCCCGTATGTAAGCAGAGCCACTGACAGAATGACAAAAGGTGATCTGTCGTGCTTCAGTTGTGCAGCTGAGCAAGTGGAGGGTTCGTGAAATGAATTAATTTTAAGAGTTCAGCAAGAATAACAACAGGAGATTGAAGGTAGAGCAGTAAAACATTTGCTTTGATATTTAGAAATAAATTGAGGAAGGGACGTCTGAAGGTGGACAGGTTTTCCCATCGTTATACAGAATATAAAGATAATATGTGTAATCCTGCTTACCAGAGTAATTAAACTACATCAGTAAATTAAGTGAACTTCTAAGTCTCTGGCTCTTCGTAAGGCTTGAATAATGACTTGAGATTGCTCACTTACTAGTAAAGGGTTAATCACCACAGATCTGAAGAGAAAGATGGAAATTTAAGGGGGAAAAGATGTAGATCAGCACATCTCACCTGAATAGCTGCGTGGATTGCAGTAGCAGAAGTGCTGTCAGACATTAACAAGGAATGAGGACAAAGCAAAAGGCAAGTGTACATGCTGCGGGAGTGGCCTGATTTAACCAATGAAAAAAAAAATGATGAAAGGAAATCAGTGTTGCGTTACAGAGGTGTCAAGAAGGTGGATTGCTACATCGATAAATTAATTCTGAAGTCTGAATGAGCAATTTATTTTTTATTTTGTTTTCCTAAAGTCACTCAAAGAGGTGGTATGATTCATTCACACCAGTGGAGGGGATTCCCTCTGGATCTTTGTCTCTAAGTTATCAGTTTTGGGGTTGTGGTTTTTTTTTTTTTTTTGCTTTAACTTGTCTCCTGAACAAACATGATTACTTCACATATTTCCTGAAGTGTTTTGGGAAGGAATTAGATAATGAGCTGGTGAAATGTGAGGGCTTTCTGGAACACGGAAAGTACCAGGCTGACAATGAACTCTGCATTTCTCTGGAACCAAGACAAGACATGCGTAGACTTTGGTGGCATTTTTAGCCGCTTAGATTATACGTGTGCTTGTCTATCTTTATGCCTTTTGGTCTCAAGCCCTGCCAAGACTGCGAGTTTTTTAGAAAATGTCTCATCGCTTCCTAGTACCCGTTCACTGTCCTAACACACAGTATTTCACAAAATTTCCGTCAAAAGGGTGTTTAGGGTGCTGCTGGAGCTACCTTGGCTGCGGTTTTCAGTTACAGCTGAATCAGCACAATCTCCAAACAGGTTCCCTTCCTCTGGAGATCTCTCCCTTGGAGATGTTTCCGACTTACCGGGCAGAAATCCAAGTGCTGGGGGCCTCCAGTAGCATTTAATCTATCAGAAACCAAAGTTGCTGTGCTGGCTGCAGTAACTCGTAATTCAAAGAGAACATGTTGAGAAACTGATCTAGATATTGATTTTAAAACTCATCTGGCACTGTATCTCAACATTTCTCTTCCACTGCAGAACAAACTGATTCCTTATATAAATTCTAAAATAATATGAAGCATATTGCTGAACTGGCATAAGAATAGCTCCGTTAGGGGTAGCTCTGATTTTGCAGAGTAGGGTTTGGCATATGAAACCAGTGATCAGAAGCAGAACTGGATAAAAACTGGTTGTAATGTATTGCCAGTAGCAGGACTCGGGATTTCCGTTTCTTTAGGAATTCATAACTTCTTCACGTAGTAAATGACTAAACAGACTACACAAATGGTGAGACAAGTTTTATAAGGAGAGGCAATTATTTTATTTGTATCAGTTGGTCTAAGGGAAGATACTCCTTGCAAACTTTGCTTTGCTGTTAGCCTTGGACTACCACAGCTGCAGCAATGCCACTCCTGCAAGAGGAGTTCCCCTGCTGAGAACCACGTCCTGCCTGCTTCATTTTCCCAGTCTGCCACTGAAAAAACTTCCCTGTCTCCCAAATGAGTCATGAGGATAAATTATGTAATTTTTATAAAATGTTTTAATTTCCTCCACTGGAAGGACAAAGACTGGTAATTTCATAATATGTAACTACCTAAATAACATCTGAACTTTTCTGGGGCTTTGCTTACTGCCCGTGATTTTCTGGAGCTGTTCCAAAACAGAAGATGAGCAGTGATGTGCTTATTCTGGGACCGTATCTTGTCAGTAATCACTACTCAGAGATCTGAAGATTGAATTAAGAGAAATGTAAGGGAGCAAGCACAGTTTAAGGGAGAACTATCCTTGTGGCAATCCCTTTTATAAAAGTGGAGCAACTTATACAGTGACTCTGAGAAAAGCCTTTTCCTCTTCAAGTATGGTCCAACAAAATCAAACCTGTACCTTGTTGATCTTTGCTATGTGATCACTCATTAAATGCAAAGTAAACATATTGCTGAATGACATCTGTGCTTTGGATAAGTGTATTTATCCACGGACAGATGTATTGCAGTGCAGGAAAGTACAACATAGCCTTTGAAACCAGGACAAAGCTATTAAAATAATAGGTTTGAGTCAGTTAAGGGAAGGGCATAAATGTTTTTAAAAACTGATTTAAGGTAAGCAATGAGCTGTTTCATTACAGTACGTACTGTGTGTTCCAGTATGTGCTACCATTAACACCGAGCCATTTATTAGTAACACACTAATAGCTCAAAGATTGCTTTACCCACAGTAGTTAGGATAGTCATGTAAAGTATTTTACAAAAATCTTTAGACTTTATGGTGCTGATGGTGTGGCAGACCCACATTGAGAAGATGGATGATGCAAGCGTCCCATCTTCAGAGTCCTGACCAGGGCTGCCTTATGGTGGTTGTGCTGAGGCAGTAACTTCTACAGACTTGTCCTTGCAGCATGAAGGTCAGTGGAGCAGCCAGGACTCAGAGAAGGTGTTGCCAGAGCATCCCACAAATCAGCAATGCCATATATTCTCAAATCTCATGGTGGCTGCGAGCGTAGTTTGGCAATTTGATTGTAATTTGAGCATCGGACATGGTAGGGCAGACAACTCTGCAACAAACCTGACACACCCTTGGCAGTCAGTCTCTGATGGTCTTTCTGCGTTCTAGGTGTCGGGGTGAAGATGGCTGCACCATTAAGGGACGTAGGATCACAGGTTTGGGGAGGAGATATCCAAGATCTGAGTATCCATTCACACATATCACTTCTAGCTTGCTACTGATCTACAACGTTCAGTGGAGTTACTCCTTGCTACGAACCAAACAGAAACACTGCAGTCCACTGGGCATTGAGGGTGAGATAGGACTCGTATTGATCAGGTCAGCACAGGCCAGGGCTGCCCACGAGGAGGGTTCAGGTGCGGAGTTTGGGGCCTCACCTGGAGCCCTTTCCTGGCACTACGAGCAGCTCCGCAGGGTCCCTGCAGCTGCGGCCTACACCTACCGGCCAGGCCAGGTCCTCGCACTGCTCCCCAGGCCGCTTCAGCGCAGCAAGGCAACGTGGCCATCGGGTGCTGGGGGGCCGCTCAGGAGCATCTCGTCAAAGGTTCTGTGGAAATCGTGTGCTCCCCTTGGCTCCACCTAAAGAAGTTCTGGCCGCAGCTGCGCTAAGGATTCGGTGGACACCCGTGCACCAGCAGCCGCCCTGGCAGCGAACGCCTTGTGCTTTGCCAGCCCTGCCTCTGCTCTGTGCTCCGCATCAGCCGCCGCTGCGCACCCTGCCAGGAGGCGGGAGCCACTGCCGGCCTGCAGGGAAGGAGACTTGCGTGCGCTTCAGCCCCAGCTGCCGCCGGGCCCGCCGCCGGCTCTGCGGCCCTCGGCCATACGGCTGCATGGCCGCTGCCGCGCGGGGAGGCGTCTCCCCTCGGCGGCCGCCCTGCTGCGGCCCAGGAGCCCGGCGCGGTCACACCCCGCCGCCCCAGGCCTCGGCGCCGGCACCTCCGAGGCGCTGTCGCTTTAAGCGCTCTGACGTCAGCGCTGCGCAGCCATGGCAACGGCCCGTCACGTTGGCTGGGTCCATGCGGGAGGGGGAGGAGCTCCTCCTGCCGCGACCGAGCGCCATGGAGGCGGCGGCTCGGTGACACCCGCGCGGACCGTTACCCGGCGGCGGCCAGCCGGCAGGTACTTCCCGCCCGGGCCGCGGCAGGGCGGAGGAGGCCCGCGGAGCCGGGCCCCCGCCAACGGGAGGCGAAGCCTGGCCGGGAGGTGTGGGGGGGGGTGCGGCTCTGCCCATTCCCCGGGNCGCTCTTCCGATCTGTTTGATATCTGATACTAGGGGTGGGTGAGGGGCGCGGTCCCGCCTCGGGGTTGTGGCCGCCGGGAGCAGCCTGGCCCGGCGCGGGTGGGCAGCATCGCGAGTTTCCCTTCCTTTCCCCTCCCGTCACCCCCGCCGCCCCGGAGCGCGGGCACGCCGCGGCGCCGCGCCCGGCTTCCGCGGGGAAGGGTGGTGCCGGGGTGGGGCTGGGCCGCCGCGGGAGAGCTCCCGGGACGTGGTGCCGGGGGTGCGGGGAGCGGAAGGGAGGGAGAAGCTCGTCGCGCCGGCCCTTCCCTAGGCTGGGGGNAGGCGGCCAGCGGCGCCCCTTACCCGCCCCGGTGCCGGGGAGCCTCGGCCGGGCCGCGGGGGGGAGGCACGGGCCTCACTTCCTGGTCCGGCGGCAGCGCCGGCCGTCCCCGCGCCGCTTCGGCCGCACGCGGGGTGGAAGAGAGGGACTGCGGGCGGGCGNGCTGGGCCGCCGCGGGAGAGCTCCCGGGACGTGGTGCCGGGGGTGCGGGGAGCGGAAGGGAGGGAGAAGCTCGTCGCGCCGGCCCTTCCCTAGGCTGGGGGGCGAGAAGCGGGGCGGGCAGCTTCAGCTGCTGGGGCGTCGGCGAGCCCCCTGTGCCGCCAGCTCCGGCACGGCTCCGCGGAGGGGAGCCCCCGGGGCCGCGGGACCCACAGCCCTGCTGCTGCGGGCTGTGAGAGCAGCCATAGGTGTAGGTCACAGAGGGGTCGTCTTGCAGCCGAGGTACCCCTCCTCGCCTGGGAAGGACCTCCTTGTGGTTGGGGGGCGTCAAGGACAGACCCGGCACCGAAAATAATAAATTAGCGATGCAGGTGGCACGTGGGCCTGCGCACAGGCGTGTTGAAAATGCTACTGCCATCCCAACAGCATTATCTAGCCCAGCAGTTTGGATTTAAGAGTCTGTACAGCTGGCAGCAACAGGCAGTTTCCAGGTTTATGGAATGTGTAGGGAAACTTACCTTTTTTTTTATTTCTGTATCTATCTAAAACTTGTTTGGGTTTCCGCATTCCCTAAATTCATCTCGTGGCAAGGAGCTGTGACTTAACGTGCGTGGCGTGAGTGTTGTGACAAGGGTAAATCTAAAGGTACTCCCCATGCTTAGAAAAAGTGCAAAGTCATTAGATGCGTTTTGTGTCATACTCCATATGTATTGCGAGTTTCCACATCCAGTTTTGGTTTGGGGTTTGTTTTTTTTTCAAAATCTGGTTTTATTTTATTTGCACTTGCTGCTGAGGTTATCGGCTTCTTTAATTTTTAGTTTGGTCTCCGTTGCAAATTGTGAAAAGCATCCGAATTGCTTATATCTGGTAGACAACAAGTTTAGTTTGTACAGTACTGTTATCCGAACTAATGCAAAATAAACCTCTGCTCTGTTCACTCCTGTTAGTGATACAGTTTGGGAATAAACAGTTTGTCTTTTATTGGACTGATTATTGTAGTTTGTAAAGTACGTGATTTTCCAGGCCGGTTTTCAGTTCTGAAACAGGAGCACGGTAAGTCTCAGAACAAAATATGAGTTGAGGAAAAAATTGCTTAGCTTTTAATTTGATTATATATAATGAATCTCTGAAACAACAGACTAGTAGCTGTTCTCTACTAGGTAGAGAGTATTAGAAAAGGAGGGAATAGAATGGCAAAATGGTCTAGAGAAAAGAGATGGGTAACGAACCTCTAAAACGCCCTATAAAAGCATTGGGGGAGATGAAAAACGTAGTTTTCTGAGTCTGGTGGGTTTGGTGTATTTAGTGGAGTTCGGTGTTCTAGTTTGGTCTCTGCTTTGAAAAATGTTCTGTACGTTTTCTACAGAGAATCTGAATAGAGAGATGAGAGCAGTTGCTCGGTGAGCAGCAGTTCCTTGGTGGTAGCTGGGTGCTTTTCCTCTTTAGCCAGTTGTCAGCACAAGCTCTTTCGGGGTAGGGGTTGCCGTGCTTCTCCTACAGAGTTAACTGCAGCAGCATTTGACATGCTTTCTTAGAGTTTCCTGCACTTCTCTAAGTCTGAATAGAAGATCCAGAGATTTTTGGTAGTTTTTGTGGGAGTAGTGGGGATATCGGCGTTGGGGGGGGTGGGACACACATGAGCCTGCAAAGTCATTCGAGTGTGCGGAGGAAAACCTGAAGCTGCTCTCTGACCTGTACTAGAAATACTGAAAGTGATGTAAAAGATGGTCACTGATCTGACAGTTAAGTGACAGGTATAGTAGATGTAATTGCTGGTTAAAGTTGGGGAAACTATGAAGTAATACTGACAGGGATAATAACTATATCAACAAATTAAAATGAAACAAACCACATGACAAACCCTTATAATCCTGAGAGTCTTTTAAATGGGATGGGAATCTTCAGTGGGTTTTTGCAATGTTTGTTTGTGATTCTTAAGCAGGATAGCTGCGGTGAAGTTAATTTGTGCTTCTGAAGAACAGACTGCTTTTATCTTGGAAGAAGGGAGTTAGGGAAAGGAGGAAGATCAGAAGTATATGGATATGTCTCATTGTGTGTCTAATCTGGCAAAATATAGGCAATATTAAGTTATGCATTTTTTCTTTAAAATTAGCAGTTTTTACAGCAGATAGTGTAGGTGATTTGTACTGATTTAGTACGTTGAGAACAAAGGCTATAATAATAATATAGTATGTGTAACTTACTAATCATGAGAAGTTTGAGTTTCAGATTACGGGGATGTTTATGTTAAAGTGGTACAGCAAATAGCTGCTGCTCATATCTCTTGTTTAGCCTCTTCCAGAGTGCTTGAAAAGTTGGTCTCAGTAGACTACTTAGGTCATGTAAATCTGAAGGAGAAGGCTGTTGGCTATGAATGTCATCTGTTATATTTATGTTGGATAATGGAAGTTTCAACTGTATCTTGCAGTTGCATAGTTGAGTACTAATATAGCTAATGTTTCATTTGTCCAAGTATTTTAGTTCTCTAAACAGTTTCTAAAGAAAAACCTGGGACTCAAAAACCTCATTAGAAAACCTTGCAAAAATATTTTCTAATAGAGTACTGTGCATAGCTCTCTCTTAGAACATTTAAAAATACCACCAAATTTATGAATGTAACATTTTGAAGGTGAAGAAACAGAAAAATAAGATGACCACAATATGCAGTGCATTGTAAATCTTCCTCAGTTACTGCCTTCTCTGCCAGAGTCATAAATTAAGACTGTTGTGTCACTGAAGACAGGGTCATTTGATTTTTTTTTTTTTTTTTATCTCAGGAGTCACTTTAAAAAGTCTCATCAAACTAGTAAGAAGTGCAGAATCTCTGAGCTTGACGTGCAGTGCTTGCTCATGGAACGTAAATACTTAGGGACAAGGAGAGTGCAGTGATTGTGTTTTGTACGTAATGCTGAGAATATCGATGCTCAGATTAATGCAATTCCCAGGTGCCTGGAACTTGCTTTTTAGAAAGTATGCGTAGTATTGCTGATGAAGAAAATATTTTTTTGAAGTTCCACCATTTTTTTTCTCTCCCTTTAATTGGATGCAGACCTGTCAGTTCATCTTCTGAAGTGTGTAATTAAATTTAGTTGTTATTGTTTTGTTCTTGTATGGAACATCTGTGTTTTGCAACCCAGTGTTTTGTAATAGAATTCATGTGAAAGATGCTAAACAGAACTAAAGCAAATGATCATGAAAAAGACGAACGTATGCTCTACTCTTAAGGTTGTGGTTTGATATCTGATACTAGGGCAGAGAGCTTCGTAGAGCTTTCTAGATAACGCAAGGCGGTGCTATACAAAGCTGTAGCTTTAATTTTAAAAATTCTGTACCGTTTTGGATTGTGTTAATGTGTTCAGCAGCATGTGAACCATGAAACAGTACATCTTTGCTGAGAGCTTGAAACAAAAGACCAAGAGGTGAACTTCTTAATGTTTTGAATGGATGTCAACTTGGATGCTGTCAATGGTACTCGATGTTCTGATTATTATGAATTGCTATAGTTAGTGTGGGGAAATACCATAATGAGACGATGAATGAGAACTTATCTGACGGTTTATTAAAAAAAACCCCAGAATTACAACAAATATAGATGGACATGGACTAGCAAATAGTTACGCTGTTCAATGAAGACAGTTTCATTTCCTTTAACTCAGCTTCCAAAAGTATGTGAAATGCTGACATACAATAAACCAAATTATGATTCAGTTACTATATCTCTTGCAGTCTGTCGGCTTCTGAAAGGACTTAAACTGGTAAGGAGGGGAAAGATGGAAGTGCCTGACTGTAATGTAGAGCAGAAGGCACTTTCAAGTTTCAGCAATTAAAATTAGTTGTTTGGAGGCAGAATAGGTTTGCCAGTTTGCAGCAGCTGTACTTCTCCCCTCCTGCTTATGTTAGCTCTCAGACAAATATTAATCATATGGATTTTCAATGCAAGCCAAGTGTTTTGAGTCGTGAATCCTACTGTTTTGAAACATTAAAAGAGCTGAGTAATGTTAGGATTAAAATTATTTAATAAGATTTTAATTTTCAAATGGGGAGGGTGAGGAGAACAAAATAAAATAATCATATCGATCCCAGAATTGCATGTGTTTCTTAAATGAGATTGAAGATCTTGAAGCTGCTCTCGATGACTGGCTTGGCATCTTTGGTAAGAACAAATAACCTCCCCGCAGTTAGGGGTGGGATCTCTTGGGCCTGTTTGGTTTTCATAGGGCAGTAACTAGTTCAGGTGGTCAGCATCTAGTCTTGCACAGAGCATGAAGATGGTTTCAGGATAACTTGATGATTTGATTCTTGTTGCGTTAATTTTTGTGAACATTTTTGCTGCCTTACATATTTTTTTTCTACTACAGCAGTTATTTCTAACATAAATTGCATTTCTGTCATTTTTTGTTTGGATGGAAATTCAAATGTAATTTGTGTGGTATTTGTACATGTTTATGCATGCATTAAAATTCAAGGTGTTTATTCAAGGTACATTGTTAAAATGCATGTGATGTTTAAAATTGATCTGATTAAAAGATATTTGATCGGAGTATTTCTCTGGTGGCCCTTTCTGTCATGACTGATTGCTTTAAGTGATAGTTTGTGTAAACCAATTTTATCCCTAGTTTGGAAAAGGAAGACATTTTCCTTCCTTCAGATCCTTGATTTAAATTGAGCTTAGTTGTTACTAAGCTGAAAGAAATATTCAGATTACATATATAGATGCTACACTTGTCAAAATCTGATTTATCAAACTGGAAATTTATAGCCTCTGTGTCTATCCAGTGACTTTGATCAGTTTTGGTGATTTGACTTAAAAGGTTTTCATAGTATGATGCAATGTCAGAGTACTAAAAATTTAATAGATCTGTGGTATACTAGGTTTTAGGTAGGCTTGTTCTATAGAGGCTTCCCCTCTCCCCGCCCCAAATTATAAATTGGGTTTAAGCAAATGTATTTGTCTTGTGTTGCCATGTGAGAATGTAAACTGGAGTCCTTTCCTTTACATGTGCACGTTGGTGGGGGGAAGGAAAGGAAGTAGAGGGGTAATCCAGCTTTGTAGCGACCTCAACATTAGGTACAATAGGCAGAGTTCAAAAGTTTCCAAGTTTCCGAGTTTCCAAGAAGATACGAAGTCCAGATGCCCTAGAATTTCACGACACTGATAATGATGTTAGTGCCATTTTCCTTCTGTTGGATCAGTGGGAAGGACATAGCAGGGATATTGGGTGCTCTTAACAATCTTAAGAGGAGAAGAGCAGTGGGCCACAGGGAAGTGTTGCAGCATTTTATAGGATATTAAATGACTCTCTCACCTGTACTGACCGACACTTGCAGGGCAAGAAACTTCTCCATTGTGGTTGCTCTTTCTAGTAGTTTGGATACAAGGTGTCAACATAAAAACCAATCTGAAGTACCGAGAATGAGGTGGCCAAGAGGTAAAACTACTGTCTTGGGTACTACAGACACAACCTTAATCTCCTAAAATTTGCAACAGAAAAGGAGAAACTCCTCTTTTGTCCTAGAAGCAGCCAAAAGAGGGAGCTGGATTTTTTTTTTCTTTTTGTGCAGCAGGATGAAAATGTAATACAAGACCAAAGTAAAAGCACTATAAATAAGTATGTAACAATGTCGGTGCTTCGTTCCTGTTCCCTGGACTTTAGGAAAAGCAGCAATCGGGAAGGTCAGGTAGCTGGAGACAAGAAATCATTAAGGCATTTTTTTTCCTCTCATCTATTACAGTTTGTTACAAATGCAAATAGATGGGCATCAAAAGCCAAGCACACGCTTTGAAAAGGGTTTACATGAAGAAAATAAAATTTACTTTTCCTGGTGGTGTTACTTCAGAAGCTTGAGCAATTTTCTGTTCTCAATCTCTACTGAAATCTTGTGGCCCTGAATGGTAGAGCTTGGTAGCAACTTTGACAAGATGACAGCTGAAAGTCCAACATCATAAGTAAACAGTTGAATTGCCTGAGAGTTTCAGTGGTGGGGCTAATGTTTGCCTTTTCGTTGAGACATTTATTCTTTTGCTTTGAGCTTACCTCCTGGAAGGAGGAGTTTAAGAATATTTAGCCACTTTTACTAATCTTTCAGTCACATTTGCTGAGAAAAACTCCAAAATGGTAGTATGCGTATTCCAAATGTTAAAACCAAAAGACTTAGAAGAATGGTAACTCCTTTTTGATGAAGGCTAGAAGCAGAGACGATGTACTTTGCTAGGCTGCTGTTGACCCAATTCACTTTGCCTGAGATAACGCAGGAAGAATTTACAAGAACAAAAGTTTCAGTGGATTGGAAAGATAACCTCCAGCAAAGCAGGTTGTGGACCCATGGGATCTCTGTGGTAATGGTGCCTAGCAGATACATTGCTGTCTATAGCCATCAGCTTTCTCTCCACAGGGGAATTCTGCTATTTATAACCTAGTGAGTGTTATGTTTTCATAGAAAAGTTGTTCTCCTGTTTAAAAAAAAAAAAAGACACTTTGGGGAAGACTGCTTCTAGTGGGAATATGGTACATCTTCCCTTCATCATTTGTTTCTCTTCTCTTCTGTTGGAAACTTCATCTAGGGTCATTTTTCTCCCAATACCCATATAGGTAATTTCTTTTGGCCACTATACTCTGTATGTTTATGTGACCTGAATATATTTTCCTTTTTTTTTTTTTTAGACCGTGAAATGTACAAATACATTTGGATTTTAATGCATTGTAAGGGCATAAAAATAATTAATCACAAGTTTAATTTACAGCTTCATTTTAACATAATGCCACCTTTATCTAGATAGGGTTTTTTTTAATAAGAAACGTTTTTTTCTTGCCTGAAAGTTTTCTGCTAGATATAATCAGTATGTTAAAAATACTCCTACTATAAAGACAGCCTTTATTTTGAGAACCCTGCAGGTGTGAAGATAGAAGCCCAGTGCTACATGTTGCTTTAACATAGCATCTTCCTTGGGTATTTGGTGTAGTTTCTGTTCTAATAAGTAACCATTTGAAAAGAGGCAGTACTGCATGAGAAACATGAATGAAGTATAAATTAGTTATATCAGTCTCATCACAAGTGATACCTGAAGTAGTTGTACAGCCTGTGTACTCTTAATCCCATACTTGCATTAGTAGGTTGAAAAACAGTACTTAGGATTTTCGTTTTCTAGTATGGGATTTCTAATACTGCAGTGGCTCTCTGTAAAGTGAGGTTTTTGATAGATTTTTTTTTTTAAAGGCCTATGATTATATGCATAAAAAAAAGAAAAAAAACCTACTGAAGTAGCCTAAACTCTAGCCCGGAAGAGAATTTTTGTGGCTTAGAATCACAAATGGTTGACCAGAAATGTATTGTGAACCAAATGCAAAATTAAAATTAGACCTGAGGGCAGTAGTTTTAGCTGATCTTTGGATAATCAGTATAAAAAAGCAAACGTTTATATTCCCTTGTTTTCTTATGAAAGAGTACAGCTGTATGCTAAATGTTACAGCTGCATAATTATGTGAACTGCATAATGCCTCGCTGTAACTTTGGTACCAAGGGCGTATGTGTGTGGTGCTGAATGGTGAGGAGGAGGGAAGGGTGCTGAAGACTACATATAGATCAAAAGCACTTTTTTTCCCCAAGCTGGTGATACGTTTGAAAGGATGCAATGTGTATGTGTAACTGGTACTGCTGGGCTTTCTGCTCTTGGAGGGGTTGTAAGAATGCTCTGCTTTCAAAAACTGTCAGCCAGAAATTACTTCACTCAAGTGAACAGTCATCTTAGTTGAATCGAGGCACTTTTCCTCTAGACAGTTTTAGTTTCTTTTAATGCGTATCTTCTCCACTGACTTTAAACCTAAAATGTTCAGTGTACTTAGTGCCTTTTATGCGTGCCGTGCACTCTGCATGCTCTCAGAAAACAGGAGGCTGCTTAAGTAATCCTTTATGCATTGTAGGTGCCAGACCAGATTTTACATGCGTAACACTACTTGGCCCTTCAAAATGCAAGGCTACTGTACCACTTCAGTAAACATCAACGTACTAGCCCCTTAAAGAAATCCAAAATCAAACTTGTTTACAGAGGGATTTAAACGTAAGTGGTCTTTTGAAATGACTTTGAATTGTCACTCGCCAGTGCTCTTTTCATAGCAAAACTTGTTAGAATAGCTTCTGGGAATAGCTGGGTGTTTGAAGAGGCAAATAACGCAGTACATCAACTGTGTGTGTATGTGTGTGTCCAGCTGTCTGTCCCCAAGGAAGAAATTGGACTGGAACCATTGCTTTTTGTCTTATTACTTAGGGTTATATCTTTGCTTCATTAAGATCTTTACTGTCACTTCTTGCATGTTTTGAATTGCAAAACCAGTAATAGTTTGTTCAGTGACGGAGTAGTATCCTGTGGTCAGTGAACTACATTTTCACTGAAGAATCATTATTATAGTCACTAAAGACAACATAATTAGAATTTTGCATGAAGTTCTGTTTGCAGGGAGTGTGATAAAAATAAATCTGTGCTTACGTACCAAAACATTTTGAGCTGAAAATGAACATAATGAATATAAGATACAAGAATGTTACTTTTGGAAAAATCTCTCCTTTGGACTGTGCAATATTCATGCCTTTTAAAAATTCCTTCCACCCTGTGCTTTTTTCAGCCTTGTGCTTAACGCTGAATTTCTTGTTTTTTTTCTAGAATCTAGTGTGTGGGGGCAAGGAAGAAAAGGGGCTTTCTGCACGTGTTTTACAAATGTACTTGGCTTAGACTTTAAGTTGGGTTTTGGAAGTAAACTCTCATACCTCTGAGCTTAACACACTAGTCTAGTAAACTGTCAGCTTACTGTATAAAGAAGGGTAAAAGTCTAAAGTCACTGAACATTTTCAATTAGTAAACTTAAGAAGAATTATTTCACTCTAATTTCTAAACTGATTTCCTTTGTCTGTTTTGTGGCTGCTGTTAACAAGGTCAGTATTTGTTGTCTATTTGTCTTCCATGGAAACTGTAATCAAAGCAGTGATCAAACACAGAGACGTGTCATGATCTGTTAAGACTGATCCCCGTGCAGGTTTGCTCTCTGATTTGCATGCTGTGCATGCGCAGTGCCGGCAGTGTTGGTAAAATGGCATTGACTTCTAAACCCAGCAGTACTACTGCAAGACACGTCCCAGCTGCCGCTTCCTCTGCTCTCCTCTGTTACCGACAAACACTAAAGGTTGATACTTACAGTACTGAATTCTGAAGGTGAACAGAGATGGTTATATTTGTCTGACTCAAATTACTTCTTGTAATACTTCCAAGTAGTTATTGTGATAAATACAGTTTTATGTGGCAGATTGTATTTCAAAGTTATACTAAAATCACAAGCTAAATAACTACATATGTATAAAGTGGCACATATTTCTGTTCTTTCTGATGTGTAGGGGTACAAGGTGTTTTGGTGAAGGAAGGAAGGGAGCAATATTGTTGGCATGAAACTGCTTCTGCCACACAGTTCGTGGGTGGGGTTGTATTTGTGATGAAACTGCATGGGGCACGTTGGCACACGAAGAGGCTAGGCTACTTTCATATCACCCTGGTTGTTGTTTGCTGGTGGGTCTCTTTTGCGACCTCTCCTTTCCAGCTGTACATGCAATTTTGCGCACATACATTTATCGGTTCCTTAAAACTGGGGATGGTATCTATTAGAGAAACGGGTGTTTGAATAAGTTCTGCTAATACCCTTCCTCTCAAGAGGCGTTGGTTGATTATTTCCTGTTTTTGTACCAAAGCTATAATGGAGACATATCACTTTAAAACACTTCCAAAATGTGCAGAAGTGCAACAATAGCGCTGACCTCAGCAAGCGAGGTCACACCCAGGCTGCTTCCTGTTTTCTTCTTGGGGAGACTGGAGGCCCCTAATATGGGAGAGGTGGGGGCTCAGAAATCAGAGTGACAATTAATTCCGTCTTACAAAATGAAAATATAAAAATCTTAAGGAAAAGATTTGGTTAGAATTTATTTCCAGGCTTATTTTCTAAATTATAACAATTTTTTTAAAATTAACCATTATTCTCTTTCTTTACTGAAATATCTATAAGATGCTCTGCAGCTAATCACCCCTCAAAAGTATATGTTGATGATACAGAAGGGAACAAGATGCACTGAAGAGGTTTGAGATGAGAGAGAGAAAGAGCAAGGTACACAATGGCACAATTGCAGCCCTTACATACTGCTATTTCAACTTGCGCCTCTCTGCTCGACTTCAAGTATTAGTTGATCGATATAAAAGCTCCTTGCTTTGTTGCTTTGTTTATTGATGCTGTACAGCTACAAATCAGTACAAAGAATTCTTGGGAAATTGAGTAGCTGGTAAGGTCTCTGAGAAACAGAGGAAAGACAGCATAGGGCCAAGATACAGTTAAAAAAAAGGCATTACATATTTAATTTCTCTCAGTGGAGAGCTGAGTATGTGTGTGGTCCTCAAACAGCTCTGCCATGGTGAGTGCATTACACAAAATTCTAACTAAAATACTTTTTATATATGAAGGTATGTAACTACAGTATAGCATTAATGCATTTATTTTAAATGGCTGTTGTGCAGGCAGAGATTTCACTTCATGTAAGGCTTTGTCCACTGTATCAAAGTTTATAGAATTTAAGCTGTTCTTGAATATGTAAAGTCCATTCTCTTCAGAGTATAAGAAATAAAACCTCTGCATGCTTTTCTCTTCTGTTCGTGGCTTTGGGGAGACAAATGAATGGGCAAAGCTGCCGAAGTCTTGATTAGTGTCACTAGATGAGGAGGTGTTTTATCAAAATCTTCTTTGGCGCATCCTGAACATACAAATTATTAGTCTGCGTATGCTGCCCGAGCTCAGTTTCAGAGCCAGAACCGCATCGTCCACCATTGTTGAGACAGCAAAGCCCCGTGTACGCTGTCAGCCGTTTCAGAAGACAAGCAGGTAACTTCACACGAACGACTTCAGCATGTACGGGTTTTGTCGAATGAACTCTGAATGTGTGTGAGTTAGATCTGGAGTATTTCTTGGTGTCTTTTTCCTATAATTAGTAAAGCGCTATAGTTAGCATTCCTTATGTTTAGCCGCCTGTGTGATCACTAGTCGGGGTGATCACATGAAAGCTGTGTGAAACCTTCTCTCTTGCTTTCTGCTCTATGTTGATCACTTGTGAGGTCTTACTGCATATGAGTTGAAAAACTGGGATTGGTATGTATAGGTAAGCACTTAATTCAATTCTAAAGGACTGATTTTTTTGGTGCAAAATAAAATTCTTGCCTAAATAATTCTTTAGTCGATAACTCTTAAGAATCCAGTCAGACAGATCTTCTTGCAGTCCCTTTAATCTCTGTATATTTGGCACAAAAATAGTGCTTTGTTGTGGGGAGGGGCATATTTGTACTTCCCTAGTAGTTTTTTTTTCCTGTTGTCTATATGGTGGTTTTACATGGGAATAAGCTAAGCTTGCTGAGGTAAGTGGAAATGCCTTTTTTTTTTTCTTTTTTAAGAAACCAAATTACTTAGTATCGTAGTTTGTAAACTGTAATCTTCTCTGAGACAAAAATAGCTCTGCTTTGCAGAACTAAAGGTTCCTATCACTACGTGCCTGACTATTTTGATTCAAGTAATCTGCAGATACTGACCCGTTTCCTGGCTTTCCAGAGCTGCGTCGACTCTTGACCCCTGCGCCAGCCTCCTGCTCCATGCGACAGGGTCGACAGATCCTTGTCTGATGAATTCCCTGCATCCTGGTTTGCATAGCTGCTGTGTCCTGCCCTGCTGCTGGCCAGGGTGTTGCAGGGTTTCATGGGCTGGGTAAAGTGCATCCTCAAGTGCATTTGGAGTGAGTTTTTGCAGAGGAAAGGGTGTTTTTCCAGCCACACTGTTCGCGTCCACATGTTGCAGAGAAAGTACTTTCAAGACAAGAACCAGATTACCAAAAAGGTAATTTGTAACTGCGTGCCCATATAATGAAGAATTAAACTCTTAGCAAATGCTGCTGCTACTGAATCAGGAGTAATATAAGGGGTAATTTGTCTGTGGAGTGCTCAAGCCCGCCCGTGGCCTTCTTGACACTAGATATGCTGTGGAATCTGACTTAGTTAATTATTTTGCCTCGGGAGGTGCTTTATTTTGGTATCAGTAAATTCACTCGTACAAGTCCGCTGAGGAGTAATTGCACTGAGGTGCAGTTCAGCCTACAAATGACATTGCTTTTATGAGGACAAAGATGTGCTGCCTTGGTTTCACAATAGTTACTGCTCACAAGGAGCTCACTGTATTGTTGCTTCTGATGGGAAGCATTTCGTGTCCTTGACCCTGTTTCCTAATTGCTTGGGTGTCCTGCAGTGATACACCCCCTGGCTACCAATGGTATTAAAAAGTTCTTCCCCGTCCTGTTGCTCATCCCCTCAAGGCCTCTTTGCCATAGCAGATGATATTATTCATGGTACATCATGCACATCATGAATTGCATTTGAAGAGAAGCATCTGGCTCTTCATCAGGGTTTCCACCTGTGAATGTTGAAAAGCAGATACCAGTGGTATTCTGCATCTAAGGTAACTCAGAATATTTTTTTCTCTGACTAAATGTTTATTGAAAATATTAGTAAGTCAGGGAGGTAGACATTACGTTACCCCAGTGTCCTGAGATGGCAGGAGGAATCCTGATTCTCTGCCGCAGAGGTGCAAGAGCTGATGACTTCACTATGTGCATGACGGAATACGATACAGCTGGGCTCCTGGGGAAGTTCGTGTTCAGAATAAAGAATTTTACAGACTGTGGAGCAGTGCACCTTCCTGACTGTAGTATTTTGATCTTCCTGGAGGGGAGAAGGAACAGACATTCGTCCTTTGTAACCTAGTACAGGTTGGAGGTGAATCCACTGAGGTTGTCAGTAATTTGTTGTATGAGGAAGAATTTGCAATACAGAGATCAGCTCTGCTCTTTGTGATCCCTGTAAGCCCTGCAAAAGCAGTACCAGCATTTAATCTTATAAAAACTAAGTTGTTTTTTATCTGATGACTGACAGCATTGGGAAATAGCAAGCTTCAAGGTTGTAGTGATGACCTGGTTCTCTGCACTGAGGACAAGTTTATAGGATACAGCTTGTGCTTTGCCATTGCTGCAAGCTGTCTCAGTTCTGTGTTCTTGCTGTGCTTTCCTGGTCACTTCACTGATACGTTGAAAAGCAGTATTACAGCGAGTAAATCTAGTCTGGATAGTGGTCTATGCACAACTACATCTTGACTATGGCTTCCTGTCTTTAACCATATTACTGCAGCATTAGAAGCATTAAAACAGACACAGATGCATCTGTGCGCGCAAGTTCCAAGCACCGGCTAATCTTCCTGCATTGCTGTAGTGAGTATGGCATCATAAGCTGTTCACACGGTAGTTTGACAGGAGTTCAGAGATGCTGCTTGCAGAGTTAGTGTGACTCTGGAACAGCATCCATGAGGGCTTCCTCCCTACCCACTCAATTTCTGTAATTCCCTGTGGGCATCTCGATATAGTACTTAAAAACTTAAAATCTCAAGTGGAGGCATCTTGCGCACAGTTCTGCTAAATACTTTATGGGGGATGATCATCTGAACGCATGAACAGTTGTATTGGGAGCTTCAATTTAATACTTAAAACTGTGCAGTTAGTTTGTTTACTGTAGTATCCCGGTGTTTATATATAGCTTAAGACTATCTCGGAGTTTGCTGTTCAGCTTCTGTGTACTGGAAAGGAACTTCAATGCTTAAAGCTAGAATAATCCAGTTGTAAAATGAATCTGCATTTTGTAGAAATGTTTACTGCCTTGGAGGCTCTTATATTCATTGAGGTAGAGCTTGACCTTGAACCAGTGATACGTTTCTGCTGAGCAGTAACGCCAACAACCTTGCAAATTTAGAACATACCGATGTTGGTAGGACTTCTCAACTACGCAAGTTATTTCTTTCCAAAAAGTATGAAAGATCATTGTCCTTTAAGTTGCTTACAAATTGATTTTTAAGCTAAAGACGGGTGGATGAGAAGGCTTCTGAACCTGGAGTTTATCTGTGTAGGAACTTGTACAGGTATAACATGATTTAAAGCTGTTAAGCTTATCAGCTGTTTAGCTGCTGGTGCAGCTTGATGCAGAAGCGGCATTAATGATGAACAGTACTGATATGAATGATATTAAAGTCATTAACACTGACTTTGTGGTTGAAGTGCAGAATGGTCACGGATAGTCTTTGAGTGCCAGTGCAATGCTACAGTTAGTTTTCTAATATGCTCACAGTTTTACCTATCAATACAAAAATGTCCTGACTTTAGCTGGTTGTGACCAGCCATGTGTGCTTCCAGTTGAACAGTAATATCACTTTCCTTATGATCAATTATTCTCTGTGTTGAAGTTACTGTTCACAGAGCACTGAAGTGTGTGGCACGTCACAGGGCAGAAGCTGACTTCCCTTCTCAGAAAATTGGAGATACTTCAACTTCTCTGTTAGGAATCTTTATCTTCTGTTAAAAATAGCGTGCTAAACTACTGAAACATTGGCAGGCGTTGTGGCTGGCTTGCTTTAGACATTTGAGTCTGTTGTTTTGTCTGTGTTATCTTTGTGTAGTTTCTAGAACAAAAAAGGGGAAAACATTTTAAAAAGGGTAATTTGACATGGTTGGGACTGAAAGCGGGGCTGTATTTCATAGGGGTATAGTATTCTGATCAAATATATTACAATTGTAATTAAACTTCAAAGACTATTATAAAGACATGTGATTAGCATGCATGCTAAAGTGATTAGAGTTTTTAATTCTTGATTTTTGAAATCGAGCATTAGTGTTAATGATTTCTGTTTTACGCCTACTGCGCGTTAAGCAATGTTCAGTAGTCTGGGCTTCTGAAACAGGAAGATGATGGTAAATAAAGTAGTCTCCTAGAATATTCTTATGTGGATTGTAACACCTTCGTAGTTGAACAGAGCATAGTTTTAAGGAAGGTGTGAGCTTCATAGTTTGCTTGTGTATAGCTGAAAATATTAGTTAGACCTTCTAAGTCACCACTGTGCTCTTACCAATTAGGATGTATTTTGATTTGGAGGTGATCCAGTTTGTGTATGTTTCTGGGTTTATTCTGAAATGGACTTTGCAGTGATATCTGTGGAAGTTCCGGAGGTTCAGATTGAAAGAAAGAGTAGATGGTTAATTAACAAAGACATACTTTCCTTCTTGAGTAGGGAGTTTCGTAGCTCTCAAACACATGTGTAAGCTGTTAGTCCAGGAGTGATTATCTTATTAGTAAGTTACTTTGAACCAAAACCTTTCACTGCTTACATCTGTGAAGTGTCGTGTTTTATAGATGGAAAAATGCCTTCCAGAGTCTGTCTTGCAGAGCACATCACTGCTGAACTATAAAGAACCAGTAGCTAGACCAAATAAAGGGGTTTCCCTAGAGGTCTACAACTTACCGGACACACTGTGACCTTCTTTCCCCTGTTTCAGCCTTTTTTCAGTGGACTAAGTTGGAAGGACCCTTCTGTATTGATTCTCATGCTTAAATTAAATGCTTAGAATGATGTTTCGAGTACGTTCTTCTCCCCACTTCTTTTCTTTCCCCCCTTCAATTTTAATTTTGTGAGTAGTAGTATGACTTCCCTCTTTCTTCTTCTGTAAGCTGGAAGTGTTTTGGGGTTTTTAGATAGTGTAGTGGGATCACCATCACCTTTCTAGTGTGCTTTTTCTATTGTGAAAAAAATAGAAACAGGTGCCTGGCTTATTTCTGAGCAAGCTGCTAGCTTATTTACTCTCACTACAAGGATATTGAAGCCTACACGTATGTGAATAGACTTAAGAGGCCTCTGTGGTGGTGTTGGGCTGTGCTGCTGTACGGAGGATAAAGAGGAAAATTGATCTGAGGAAACCGTTAAACACACGGAAAAAATTGGATGCAAAATGCTTATATGTGGCCATTTTCTTAAGATTGCTTTGAGTCCTTGTTCAGAAGAGGACTGCTGTAGGCTGCTCTGGGCTGTACCAGCGTGAGGATGCTTTTAGGGATGGTTCGTTCTTTACTATCCCTTCTCACTGCGTGGGTGCTTTTGAAATGAAAACGTCATTCTGCCTATGGAAGAAAATTGTAGAAAGCCCGCTATTTAAGCTGCAGTCTAGGATTCGAAGTTTTCATCCTTCATTATAACAAAAACCGCCTCGGATGTCGTGTGCAAAGGTGCTTCTGTCACAGCACTGTTGAGCTCAAAGGTAAATGTTTAAGGCGACCACTGCAGTCTTGGCTCTCTGTTGCCATCTTGGGGTGACTGATGGTCTTAGAGGTTTAAGGGTGTGTGAGAAGAGCAGCACTACAAATGCGTTCAGCAACAGTGTTTTTGAAGTACAGTGGGTGGTTCTGTTGACAGTTGCTTCTGTGTACAAAATATACTTCATTTAATTTTGCTTTTCATGGTAATTCAGGAATTGAAATAACTTAGGTCTTGCCAAATTTATTAGTGTACTGAGGGGGATATCTATGTGGAAGTATTTCTAAAGGCAGAATAAATATACAGAGGCTCGTAAGGTTTTGTGTTTTGTTTTTTAAAGAGGAGAAAGCGATACTGAAACTCATTTTTCTTCCCTCTTATTGGCAGGTTTTCTTCACCAGTGGAGTGTGAGAAATAGGGACTGAAGATGAGTGAGCTGGAACAGTTACGGCAGGAGGCAGAGCAGCTGCGAAATCAAATCAGAGTAAGAATTGCTAGTTGCTTATTTTTCATTATAAAGTTCCTCCTTTAAAGGAATAAAGTGTAAAGATTGTATCTGTTACTTACTCCTGTTTAAGTTGTGCAGAGCTTAAAATATTTTCAGAATATTTGTTAAAAAATCAGAAAACTGAGCCAATGGTATAATGAAGTGCATTCATAATGTTTCTTGAACAAAATGTTTTATTTCCTATTGAATTTTGCTATGTTTTGTTACTAGAGAAGTGTGTGTCTCTACAAATTTTTTTTTTTGTATTTAAAAAAATAGTGAGCAGCAAACTTCTAGAACCTATCCTTAACCTGGGGTTAAGGATATTAGAAAAGCTTATTTCTGGGCTAAAAGTGACTGCTGCACTGCCTCTCTTGATAAGCATGCAGGTCAAATCATGGAGTGTGAACCTTCCAGGGGTGGGTGTCATTTTTACAGGCCCTGTTTCTTTGCTTCCTCTTGAATTTTATTTTTTTGGAAATGCGGGTTCCCCCATATGTGCTAATTTTGTTGAAATTACTCATTGAAGATAGACCAAGTATGAGCTGTCAGACCCAAAGTCACTCTACCGGGAATCTCTTGCAACATGCCTGTATATTTCAGTGATGCAGTCTTCAGTAGAGCGAAAAGTACAAAGCATAATAGCAATCTTCAGAGTCTGTTTATTCTTCATCAAAATTTCCTTTTCCTAAACAGGAAGCACTCATAAATCTGATTTATATGGCAATGCCTTATTTGCAAACGTTCCTATCAGCTAAGACTATAGGTTTCTTAGAATATGTTGCATGCATGCTGACTTTTTTAGCATGGCATCTGCTGGCAGCAGTTGTTTTGTGGTGGTCTGCTGCTTGGTGCAGTGGACCTCAGGCTGCTTATTAGTATCAGCCATGTGATAAACATACTTTGTGTTGGGAGCAGATGTTGCTTTCATGGTTGCTCGTTCAGTGTTATCCAAGGAGAGCTCTGTCTCCTATCATTTTCACTTACTACGCTGATGAAAGACAAGGTGGGGATCAGTCAGTGTTGTGGCACTGAGTACTCCTTCTAGCAGCTCTGCAGAGGAATGCAAATAAATTTTAGTTTAAAATACTTTTTGTTAAATTTAAGCTTTATTACAGCATTGCACAAATAAAAGGTGTGCATAATTTTTCAGTTCTTCCTCTGCCTGTTGTGTAAAGACTTTCTCATTACATTATGTTGGGGTGAGCTGGTTAGTCTGAGTTCAGTCTCAGTAATCAGTCAATCTGGTTTTATGCAAAATCGTCTTGTGTGAAGAAAGGATATCAGGCCAGTAAGAGTGCTATACTGTGTTGCAGGAATGTTTGCTTTTTTAATTTTGGAGCATAAAAATCTGATTGGCCCTTTGTATGAGGACTCCATTTTGTGGCTTTAGGTTGATTTAACATTACCCTTGTAACTCTTATCACCCAAGCTTGTAAGTGTATCTATACAGATGTAGCTGAGTAACCATGGCTATTGCCATCGGAGTAGTTTGGCTCAGTATTGACAATTAGTGTATGCCTCTTTGGATCTGAATGCAGGATTGCATAGCTTATGCTTCATTTTAACTTCAGATTAATATGTAATTAAAAAATGCTCCTGATGACTTAATATTCAAGAAACTTTCTGACCAAAAAATTCCATTTCATATTTGTATAGGTTACTATTTATTTTGCTTATTAAATCATTGCAGTTTTCTTTCTAAATAGGTATTTTATTTGGGATGGGTAAGAGGATAGATACAGGATCAAAAAAATGTTTAAGTGTCTAGAATATCTAGTGGGCTGGTAGTTTTCAGGAATTATTTTTGATGCACTCCTAAAAAGAGGTGAGGTTACTAACAGCGTTTGATGTTTTATATATAGCTAGCAGTTTGCTAACTGAGTTGTTTACAGCTCTTGGGTTTTGTCTGATATTTTCTCTAATAATATAATCATGAAAAATCAGCTTTGTGCTAATGAGTACCAGTAAGATTGTACCTGGCAGCTTCCTGAAGTGAAATAAACTGTGATGCGTAGCTGTCAGTTTCCCAGTAGACTTTTTGTAGTTTGCAATGTCATAGAAATGTTTAATGATATCTTTTTTTTTACAATATCTAGGTAAAGTGAGTACCTTTGCCTTCCCATGCAGTTACTACAGCTGTAGCTCTGTTCTGTACACAGATAGACTATGATGGAGGGATAAAATGAGACTGCATGAATTTTTAGTGCAAGAAGTTTGAAACATCAGTGAATGATGAACTCTTAGTTAGCAGGATGATTTTGTGGTTAAAGTTGGTTCCCAGTTCTGTCTATAATAAAGTCCCCATGTGATTAATATCTTCACTTTGAGAATTGAAATTTGGGATGTGATTTTTACAAGTGTTGCGTACTTGGCACAGTGTCCTTTGAAATTAAATCAAGTTTTGAACAAATAAGGCACTGTTTCAAAGAAGATACATACTTTTGGAAAAAAAAATAGTAGGTATGCTAGGAAATTGTGGGCACTGCGCATTGATAATTTTTTCTCACAAATTTTGCATTGTCTACTGCGTGAACTGAGAAAAATCTACTATTATGTAGAGGAATTTTACTATGGTATGACACTTACGATTCTGTTAGGAAGATGCATACATAGAAATGACAGTTAAAATGTGAGAATTAAAATAACTGTTGAAACTTTCCTTTTCCTGCACCTTTGCCAATCGTAACGCAAGCATTAGACAGCCTCAAGTATAGGTGTTGCTAATAGCAAATAGCACTTTCTTTAAGAAAAATTGCTTTGTTTCATTCAGGTTGCATTCAGAATTCATTTTGTGTTGAACGTCTTCAAGTGTTTCGGCTGAACTAAACAATTAAATGTTGTTTAAAATTCAGCGTGTTTCTTCCTGTGGATGAAATAAGTCCTGAGTGCTAGGGATTTGCTGCTCTGGTATTTTAAACCCCTCCTGATTCCAGACGTCAACATTTTATAAATATTTCTACAATTCAGACATTTTAAAAACAAGTTGAGATTGCTTAAATCCACTCTCAGGCTTGCTTTCTGGGAGGAAAGCTATAAAGGGTGGTCAAAATAAGCACGCACTAAAAAATTGTTAAAGTTGCAGTATCAAGTAACTCTCAAGCAAGAGCTTGAAAAAATTTAAGATCCTAGTCTGAATGCGTTGATGCAGTTCCAAAATACGTGAGTACATGTTTCCTTTCCTCATCTCAAACAGGACATTGCTGTTAGTGTACAGACTGAACACTTCTTGAGGTGGGGGGACACACAAGTTAGTGGTGAAGAAGGCCATCCATCACTTTTGGGTTGCCTGCTTCATTGGTTACAGAAGTTGGAAGGTCTTTGGAGAAATTGCAGAGAGTTAGATTGGGTCTTGTGGCTGATCCCTCAGTACTGCTGTTGATAGTTTTATCTTTAACTTGTGCCATAGAGTTCCTGTCTAATTTTAAGCCAATTATTTTAAACCATGCTTCTCAGAAGTGGTTGCTGACTGCGTGCCTATTTTTGGTTTTCAAAGACGGGAGTCTGAGGTGCAGGAGTGCAGTGCAATCGCAGTTGCAACTGAAACCAGGTTTTGCAAAATCGGAGTGGTGCAAACTAGGCTCAGTGGTGCTCACCTGTGTCAGGTGTCCAATCTGATACTCTGATTATACAAACGACAGTAGTGTCTGTTTTCTGGGTACAGTGGAATAATACACAGAAAGTCGTATGATGATAGAGTCCTAAATAAAAAAAAGAGTATCTGTATGGAGACCTGAGCACCATCCATTCCATTAAATGAACGAAGATGTTAGTATAATATTTTTTCCTTCATTTTGTATAAAGTGCATCAGCAGCTCAAGCTTCAGTAAGCCTGCTGTCTGTCCTGCTCTTCAGACCCTGCCTTTTCATCCTGTCTCTCGTAACTAGCATCATCAACACCTGTGACAGCAAGGAGAGTTAATGCAAGAGCCTCATCTGGCACAAAGCTTGCTAATCATTTGCAACGTGTGGTTGCTTTTTCAGGTGGATCAGGTGCATTCCTCTTCTCTTGGTGTTCAGCACACCCTGAGCAGGCACATCCACACCAGGGAAGGAATGCAGGGAAGAGAGTAGGTGCTGGGAACCTCAGGATGGCTCCAAATGCCTTTGAATGAAAAATTCTGTAGAAAGTGAGATTCAGAGGTTGATGGGGCGTGGCCTTTCTCAAGCCCCTCTTCCTCCACTATCCCTCAGTTTGTGTGCCATAGATTCCTTGAACAATAAAACACACTAAGGTGACAGAAGGCATATTGGCATGTAAGGTGTTGGCTTGTGGCCTTTTGAGTGTGATGAAGTCTAGCTTTAAGAGTTACTTTTCCTGTAGACACTTTATCTCAGTTGATGCTCAGTGTTGCCTTTTAGATACAAATTGTTCCATTGTTTTGTTTCAGGATGCAAGGAAAGCATGTAGTGACACAACTCTTGCTCAGGTATGTTCTTGATTCTGTGCATAGGCTGTTACTTCATATATAAAAAAATAAAAATCCCTACAATTTATGACTGTAATGTGTTCCTGTTTAGTAGCTGAAAGAATAAAGTGAAACCAGCCTTTGGAAATGTACCCTCTATTTATACAGTTCCTTAAAACACAACACGACCACCAAAAAAACCAACCACACAAAAAGCAGCAAAATACCCCAGTCAGTCAACCCCCCCCCCC
>VZSC01006031.1:52186-89396 GCA_013398225.1 Steatornis caripensis | reverse complement strand
CCCCCCCCCCCCCCTTTTAAATAGAATGTGGTTTTGTGTTTAGTATATTTAGAAAGACTTAAATAAATTTATTCTGGCTGTATTTTAGAGAAGTATTTTGCATTTAAAGTTCTGCCATGCTTTAAAAAGTAAGTGCAGTAAATATTGGAGGATTTTCTTCCATTGATTTTAATTAAAAACTCTCAGATCTGATAATCTGAAATAACCTTGGTATTACATAGTATTATTTAAAAAACCTTTCTGAAGTTTCAAGCCCAGCCATTCTGAAGTGTGTTAGTGTATCTTCTCTAAAAATCTGTTTTCCCCAGTGTGGCGGCCCTAGTCCTGGGCTGTACACTAGTATCCTTTTTTTATGTGGCATGCCAAGATAGCTTATTTTCTACCAAAGCTCAAATGTATTTAGTTATCTTGTATATTAAAAATAGTCCTCAGTATCTCAGGGATTTGTTTTCTTTATTTTTAGATCACAACAAGTCTGGACTCAGTGGGTCGAATTCAAATGCGAACAAGGCGTACGCTTAGAGGTCACTTAGCCAAAATCTATGCTATGCACTGGGGATCTGACTCAAGGTTTGTACAAGTGATCCTTAAATCTGCAGTTTAAGCATTAGAAGTCAGATTGTGTCGACTTCAGAATTAATATCAGGCTTTGGGAGCCATATGGTATGGTGTTGGTGCCCTTGCAGGGGGATCACAGACCATGACTGCGGTGGGGTTTTTGTCTTTAGTTTGTCTTTTTAAAACTAGTGAGGATTGCGTAGTGTTAATACGGAAGCCTTGATTGAAAGGAGAGGTACATTGCTTGCTCTTGCCACAGGCATTTTACCTTCTCCTTCTTTCAGTTTTAACTAAGTTCTTTGAGTCTATTTAAGCAGAGGAGGGTACGTGATGAGGCGTATTTTTTGAATGACGGATATTGTATTTTCCGTTATGTTGAATAATTATGTAACTTCTGTGATAACAGAGACATAATAACTTTTAAAAACAACTTTTGAATGCAACTTGTTTCATTGAAAAAAAGATCCTTTTGTACTTAGTGGGAAAAGTTACTTATCTTCTAGGAGGGAGTTTTCTTATGCTGCCTTTAGAGCAACTGATGGTCAGATATTAATAGAGCCTTGTAGTCTGTTCTCCCTTATGTAGTCCAGAAAGAGACTAGAATCTGCCCTCAAAATCAGATTTATTTTCCCCTAAACTCCATGTGTATTTTGTGTAGTTAAAATATTAGTATACGAAAAATAAAAACTACTGAGTTTGTAAAACATATTTTCAGTAAGTTGTTTGGTTCTGTCCATTGTTAATCATGAGTCCTTGTGGGCACAGGGGATTCTTCGATCAGGTAATATATTGCAGACTTGTTCCAACAAATGTTCCCCCCGCCAAAAATAAAGGGGGGTGTGTGTGTAATAATGACATTACAAAATTTCTGAATCACTTGGCAATCATGCACATGATGTATGTCTATTTTGAGGTTTGTTTGTTTTATATTAACATATTTTATTTTGTGTTTATATTTAGGCTACTAGTCAGTGCTTCTCAAGATGGAAAATTAATTATTTGGGATAGTTATACAACAAATAAGGTAGAGTTATTTATAATCCATATCAACAGTTCATGCATAATTTATGCATTTGAGGGGGTTTGTCTTTTATTTTTTCTATGTTTGCAAGGCAAAAATGAAAAGAAGCAGTCTTTTTCTAATTCAGACATAATCTTTTTTTTCCCCTTTCATGACTAGCTGATTACTAGAGATACGTTGTAGGTTGTGTCTCGGAAGCAGTGGTTCTGGGTAGTGTGTAATGATTTTGCTCTCGTTTGCTAGTGGAGTAGCTTGTAGCCATTGCTTTCTGCCTGTGTGGTGTTGCTTCTGAAATTAATTTGGTTTTAAGTTGTAGAAATATACAGCCTCAGAATTTACAAGAATGCTTTGCTTTTGAGGGCAGAGAAAGTTTTGGGGGTTTTTGGGTTTGGTTGTTTTTCTTAAAAACCCCGTTGTTAAATGAGAAAAGCTTAGGTAGAGCGTGGAGTGGTGATCTCCTGCTGTAAACTGTCCAGTCTCCATGGGTACAACCATCCCATTTTATAACCTGTAGTTCTGAGACTTAGAAGAACTGGACAAAGAAATCGAAGTAGAATAAACAAATGTTGTAATGTTTTAAGTTTAGAATAACTTTGCTGTTAAATAGTGTTGTACTGAAGTTCTGTATATCCACCCTGGAGACTGCTGGAGTTTTTCATCCTAGTATGTATCTATAAATACGACCATGGGTTGTAATATGTTATAAAACCAAAATACCGGAACACGATACCCGGCCTACTTGGTGTGTTTAATCTGCTGTAATTCTTTAACTGATATGAATGACATCAGTGAAAAATGAAAGCTAACATGTGATGTACCATTCATGAGCTCTGTCTTTCTGAAGATGCACGCCATTCCTTTGAGATCCTCCTGGGTGATGACTTGTGCGTACGCACCTTCTGGAAACTACGTTGCATGTGGTGGATTGGACAACATCTGTTCCATATACAACTTAAAAACCAGAGAGGGCAATGTGAGAGTGAGCCGAGAGTTGCCAGGGCATACAGGTCAGCCATATTCTTGCTTCAGCTTTGCTTTTTTTATTGCACCGAATGAAACAATCTTGCTTTGAGGTGTGTTGTGAACTGTGGAACAGTTTTGTTGGTTTACAGACTAGCTGTGGGAGAACTTTAATCACTGTTCTTGGATTTTAAACTTCAGTTACTGCTCCTGGGTCTGAAACTAACATGACTGTCTTGTTTTTAGGATACTTGTCCTGTTGTCGCTTTCTAGACGACAACCAAATTGTCACTAGCTCAGGAGACACCACTTGGTGAGTTTTTGAACTCTGTTGGCTTACCTTCCACCCTCTTTTTTCCTCTCCCCTCTAATGCCTTGGTTTATATTCAAAACTTAAACTCTCAAATAACCACATACGTTGTGCTGATGTTGTCACTTTATCTGCAGCGCTTTGTGGGATATTGAAACTGGTCAGCAGACCACCACATTCACTGGGCATACTGGCGATGTGATGAGTCTCTCCCTAAGTCCAGATATGAGGACTTTTGTTTCGGGTGCCTGTGATGCCTCCTCGAAGCTTTGGGATATTCGAGACGGAATGTGCAGGCAGTCTTTCACAGGGCACGTGTCAGATATTAATGCAGTTTGTGTAAGTGATCATTTGTATTTCCGCATGGGAAGAGAGGGGGAGGATAAAAGCTGTAGTTGCATGGATTCAGCTTACAGTCTGCTGGGTTACCTTGATTTAAAATCAATTTCTTTGTTAGGGTAGAGGCTGTTAAATAGTATGCAATGAAGAACATTGTCTAATAACTTACAATCTAGTTTATAACCGAGTTACTGTTACCATTATCTATGATGCATTGAAGTGTTCTTGGAAATCAAGACTTACGTTGAATATTCATCCCTGGAATCATTTTGTAATATTTATAAACTGGATTATATCTCCTCTCTGTCATAGTAACACTATGTTCTGATCTGCAAAATACAAACTCTGATAAATAGGGAACGAAATCTAAGTCTAAGCTGCATCTGTTTTTGATAAACATGAAAAATTAAGGCTGAGAAAATACCAAAAGCATGACCAGTAGAAAAATGCAGTTCCTATACTTAGACCTGGATCCTGAGCTGTGTTGAGCTCTTTTCATTCCCATTTCAATCAATTTGGCTGTTGCAAGAATGACTCTGATGTGGAGTAGATTTTCTGGAAATTGAATTGCTTGCTTGCAGTCTTCTATCTTGGCTGAGCCAACCTGGCTGACCGGCTCAAGATGGAACATTCCATACCGCTTCACCCAGGTCTGCCTGGCGCACGGCCAGGAGACACATAACTGCATTTCGCTTCAGTTTACAGGAGTTCGTTTCATCCCCTTTGACTCCTGTTATACTGCATGCAGGAACTGTCTCTGGGTAAAATTCGTCATTCAGCTGTTACCAATACTATTCTAAAAGTGTTTCATTGCATAGCTGTGTATGTGCATTTTTTTTAATGTGCAGATTTTTTTAAAAAATCAAATCATTCTGCCTTTATCTGGTCACTCTGGTGAAACAGTCTTGTGATGCTTTTGAAATGATGCATGAGCAGTGTATTTTTCTGGTGTCACACTCGTGTCTCTTAATTAAAACTTTCAGTTTTTCCCTAATGGACATGCGTTTGCCACTGGATCTGATGATGCCACTTGCCGACTCTTTGACCTACGTGCAGATCAGGAATTAATGATGTATTCGCATGACAATATCATCTGTGGGATCACTTCTGTAGCCTTCTCAAAAAGCGGTCGCCTCTTGCTAGCAGGTTACGATGACTTCAACTGCAACGTGTGGGATACTCTGAAAGGGGAGAGAGCAGGTGAGTACACGTACCTGCAACGAGCTGAAGTTTTCCATTTCCTTAGCAGAAGACGGATATTCAAAATCTATGCAAAATGCAGAGCCACTTCATTGGCGGTGCTGTTGTTGATGTTATGGAATACGCTTGCTTCCTTTTAATGTGGTGATCTTTTGAAACGGCATCCTTTCATTTTGTTGCGTTTGCGTGTTATCTTCCAGTTGTTGCATTGCATTAGATCTTCATCTTTATGATGTGTGGAGTAAATCCTCCAGTCGGTGAAATACTCCTGTTGTTGGGTATTGGCCATTAAATATCTGTGTGCTGACAGACAGCAGCTCTTGAGGCTAAGGAACAGCCTGCAAAATTATGTTACATCTGCAGAAAATGTATTTCACTGAAGTGTATGAAGTTAAGTGATACAAAATTATACATCTGCATTTACTTTTGCACCCCTCATTGGAAGTAATTCAGGAAGTAGTAAGCTTTACAGTAGTCTTTTGCTTTGGGGACCATAATTTCCTGCTGTTGGGAGGAAGGGGAAGTAGATGCTTCTGGTCCTTGAAGTAGTGAGTCCTGTTGGGATGGACAGCGTGTTTATAACAGCTACATCCTTCTCGCTACGTACAGTAATTTAAATGATGAGGCCTTGTTCAGTTCTGAACCTTGATTCTGCTGTGCAGACTGAAAAGACACCCTTTTCCTTATGTGACACAGACAGGCTGAGTCCCAGTAGACCTGGATTGTGGTACCATGGGAGAGCAGACAAGTGCAAGAGTGGGTAAAAGGAAAGCAAAAACAAAGCGGGAAGAGGCAGGGGACGGTGCTGGTTTTGTGATAGTTGACACAATGCATTAGGGATTTTTAATCCTTAGGGTCTGCAAAACATAGGAAACTCAAGGTAGTTTGTGTACCCAGGGCGTTGTCAGATCTGATTTTGGAAGTACTTGATGGCTGAAATTGTGGGTGGCATTGCTGAAAACAGGGGAAAACCAGTAGAGAGCCTGATGAGGGACGAGGAGGTCTTTGGGGCAGAAAGGAGAAGTTGTAAGGGTGAGAGAAAAACGGAGGCAATATTGTGCATGCGTATTTTAAAAAACCTCATTGCTGAGTTCCTTGATATGGCTGTTGTGATGTATATAGTTCTTCAGGGTAGAGACAAAGAGGATGATGAGATCTTGCGTTGCATCTTTTTTAGCAAGGTTGAAGACTTAGCTGGGAGAGCAGAGTAACAGCAGAAGTCCTTGGCATCCTGTGAATATTAACTTTCATTGCTTCTTCTTTTCCAGGTGTCCTTGCTGGCCATGACAACCGTGTCAGCTGTTTAGGCGTTACTGATGACGGCATGGCTGTAGCTACAGGGTCTTGGGACAGTTTTCTCAGAATCTGGAATTAACTGGGAGCCAAACATGTACATTCTCCATTTGAGATCTGGAGAGATCAATGCTGCAGCCTATAGCTGTGAAATAACATTTCTACCTTGTATTTGCAGGTGAAGTTTTTCTACTCACTGATTATTACACAAAAAGGCTTTCTGTAAACTAGAAAAAAAAATCAAGTGAAGAAATAGGGGAGGGGGGAAGAAATCACTGACTTTTTAAAAGGGGCCAGCACACATAATCATGGTGACCGACAAACTAAGAGCCAGTCTTTTTGTTTTTGGTGGTTTGGTTAGATTGTCCTTGAAGGGTTTTTGCTTGTGCTCAGTCTGCTAATCCTGTACTTTTTTTTTGTACATAACGGAATATACACATTATAGCAGCCAATCATGTAACATTTGTCTGTATGTAAAGAAATATGTTTGCATTTTTTAAGGAACTACATTTATAGCTTTGCTTTTAACCCGAGATGTCACTTCTGAGTTTTGTAGTGGATGAACTAGATTGCTGTTTTAAATGTTTTTGTGAATTTACTGTAGATAAAGTGAAGCCAATGGTATGTGTGTGTTTTTTATAATGGAAGGCATTTGAATTTTTTTTTTTAAAGGCCCTGGAGACTCCCAGTTAATACCTGCCGCCTTATTCACTCACTTCTTGACCTGCTTGCCTATTTTTAATCGTGGGGGTTCTTCCTTCAAGCCAGTGGTTCCTGGTTCATCCATTGGCAGTCATGGCCTCCAAACACCAAGGAGTTGATGCCAGGCAGATTGGCAACAACAGCAAAAATAATTTAAAAAAAAAAAAAAATTTGAAATCCCTGATTCCAGAAGTATTAGCCTCCTTACTGCAGCTTTTCGCATCAGCGCTTCCACGCAGTCCTTGGGTATGGAAGCCAAGTGACCTGCATTGCTGTCGTTAAGTGGCCAAGTGCTTTTCCTTTTGACAGTTCAGCTCTAACTGAGGTAGTTTTGGCCCATTGCAAACTCTAGCTGATTTGCACTAACAAAATGATTTGGTGTGATGCTCAGTGCAGAAAGCAGCGTATTTGCAAAGCTTGCTCGTTGCCGCAATAAACTGAAACATTCAGGAGGACCTTGCTTAAATTCTTAAAGCAAATTTAAATGTGCAGTTAATCGCCTGAAGTCCCCCTCCAAATTCGGGGGTTGCCAAAGCATACCACATCCAAAAGCACTTGTTGTCAGTTACGTGCAGAGTGAATTACAAAAGGAATTGTGTAACTTACAATGAACCAACTAACTTTACTCACCTGTGTGACCCTTTAAAACTTCGTACTACCGACTTAGTGAGTTCTGTGGTCACAGATGTCTGTACCATGGTGGCTTATTAGATGCTAATTGTTCTGCAGCTCCGACGCTGTAAATAGCCATTTCCTCCCTGTTCCTGATTTTAATCTGATTTTGATGTTGCTTATCAATGATAGGTTCCGATCAAGTACAGTTGAGTTTAGATACAGGAAAATCAAATGAGCAACACCCATTTGAAACTACCTGGGTAGACCGTGTAACTTTTTGGTGCCTGGCAGCATGTCTGTGTTTGCGGTGGATGTTCTCTTGGGAATTTGAATGTCTGTGGCGTTTTTGGAAAGGGGAATTAAGTCTATTGGCTTCTCTTAAGTGACTTAAAGATAACGTGAATTTTAAATTATCAGGTTGGGAGATAACGTTAATCTGCCCTCATCTGAAATAACGGGAGTCTGGGTATCTCTGGGTCAGGTCGTAAATGTAAGTGCCCAGTATCTTGTGATGTACCAAAACAGATTTGTGGCTGAGGTGACTACTTGTCAAGTTTTTGATATTTGTAATCCTAATTTTCAGTACTTCCAGACTGTGCCTGTAAACTTGCCATGTCTATAATGGTGAAGGTGCCAATAAATGTACCAGTCAATCATCGCAGTAAATTCACTTTTAAAAAAAGAAAAAGGCGCATCCTGTGCTGGAGAAGTGTACCTTTACCAACAGCGACTGTGGTGTAGGACCAAAATCACGCTGTGTTGTATGTCACAGGAATTCCTTAGCGTTTTGCTTTATGGTCTGTCTGCATTAACAGAACTATTATGGAATTCTTGTTACTCTCTTAAGTGAGCAGCTCTTTGGGATCTTGCAGACTTGGTTTATTTTTTAGTGTTGCACTTGACTGATTATTGTTTTTTAACTCACAGCTGCCTTGAGTGAATCATTCTAGATATTTGTTACTAAGGAATTTTAAGAAAACATTCTTTTTCTAAAAAATTTTTTTCCATAGAAGTGTGTTTTGAACCAATTTCCTACTCAACACCATTGCGAAGACGGGTGCCATTTTTACGTTCCGTATTAAAACTAGTTTCTACTTGTAAAACTCCAAAAAGCAATTTTACAAATGTATATAACTTTTCTTAAAAGTTCAGGTAGACTGTAAAGGTAGTAATGGCTCTCATACAGGTGTTACTGCAAATGATTTCACTGTTGTCATTTGATGGGCTGTTGTCTGCTGGATTCAGCTGCTTTCAAAACAAGTAATAGGGAATGCCAACTACTTGCTAATGACGTTTCCAAAAGCATCACACGAATCTCTGCCGGCTTTTGCTGTTCGGTTAACCGGTGTTTGTAGTGCTGCAGGTCCCGAGGTGGCTCCTGTTGTGTCAGAGCACAAGGAAACCTGGAAGAAGCCCGAGCACAACTGGGGAAACGGTATCTGATGCTTCTTGGGAACTTGTAGAAAGCTTGCGATTGATTGATAGAGCCTGCCAAGGTGATGTTTGCTGTTCAGTTACTCTCCTGGATATAGTTTAGATTTTTTTTTTTAAAGCCTACAGATTTAATGTACCATTGTTATTATATGAGGGCAAATAATGTACTTGCACAGGCTGCAGCATTTCCTTTTTTAAATGACTATCAGTGACCTTTCAGGATTGATGCCCGTACTAAAATGGATGCGGTTTTACTGGTAAAAGCTCAAACTTCTCCTAAAATGAGGGAAGTGATGAAGCGACTCGTCGTAGGTTTTACTTAAAAGGTTTTATCCCCAGCTTTGAATCTCAAAGGGTATGCGCCTATAGTTTAATGCATGCAGCTTGCGTAGCTTCTAACTGTGCACCATGACAGCACGCACTCACGCAGCAGATTTTGCAGCACTAGTGGGTACATCTTAACCCATCTTTAAAAGTTTGTTGCCAAACTGCATCCTTATCTGAATTTCAGTTAACTGGTGTAATTACAACAGCGTGCCGAAACAGTGGCAAGGTAACACTTTCCCAGCTTTTCTTCTAAAAAGTCAGTCGGTTATGGCTTGGAAAGTGGAACTATGTGCTTTGTGTAACAAGCTCTGTTTTATTCAGGTACAGTTTTTTGGCAGCATTTTCTAATGTTGATTTAACTTTGCAATGGAGAATACTATCAGGCAAGCGCCCAGCTTGGGCTTGTTCCCTGTAGACTCGGACATCCACTTACCGGTAGAGGTATTGATTGAGATTCTGGGAACCACAGAAAGCTTCTAAGCAACATCCTGCTGGCATATGCTCGCTAACCCCAGTGCTGTGGGCCTGTTGCCATCTGTCTCCAGACCTTTTTTCTTCTGACCATCGCTATACTCTGCCTTGCTAAATTGCAGATATGTTGCAGTACCTGGCAGAACCGATAGTTGAGTGGATTGACATCAACGTGTACCCTATGAAATGGAACATGGATTAAATAGGCTTTTCCCCTTGCCGAAGGAGAGGGCCTGACCTTGACTTGGCAAAGCTGAATGGATGTAACAGCTGGTTCTAGTGTGCTTACTGTTAATGCATGGGTTGGAAATAGTGAACTCGTTACTTCAGTTAGTGTAACCGCTTGTCCCACAATGAAGTTCACATTACTTTAAGGTGGAATGAAAACATTGTGAAAACATTCCAAGAGTGCTTAGTCTTTCCTCTTTGAGGACACCGTCACCTCCACTAGGTTTAGTGCTGTGCTTTAAGATGTTGGTGAGAGTATTGGCTAATTCGACTAGTTGGTATAAATGGTTGTGTAGCAGAATGACTGATTTTTAAGATAGCATTTCCTGTACAAGTAATTAAGCATGGGTTGATGGTGCACTTTGTATACAGTAATCTGGCATGCATGCTGGTAAAACTACTTCCTACACTTCAGAGGCACCACAAGCCTTTTTTATCCAATTGCTGGTTATGTAAAATACATGCAGAATGTTAATGCAGTGTTGTTATGGTAAATGTGTGAACAGTGTTACTAATTGATATAACTGATAACAGATTACATGTGCCTGACATCCTTATACCACACAGTATGTTTAGGTTTTAACTAATACGGACTTCAGTGGAATAGTCTTAGGTATTTCAAGCCTTTGTTTTACTTACACAATGGTGCTCTATTTGTGTTTTTTCTCCTTTTTTTTTTAAAAAATAAAAGCATCTCAACACTTGTAGTACATATTACATCCAAAGGAGTCCAAAATAATGCTTCTAAACATGCTCGATTTTCATTTGCCTTTAGTTCCCAGCACTTCTCATCAGCTAGGCTTTTTTTTTTTTTAAACTTGTTGCTGACTACTTTGGAAAACTTCGGCAATGTTACCAATTATGAAGTAAGTGAGTCTGCACTGCCTTTGGATTGTGTATGTATTCAGAAACAGTCTTAAAGCTTTTATTTAAGCTATTAAAAAAAACCAGGGACTTGTGCCATTTGTTCTTTAACAGTGCTGTTGTAAAAAGACTTCCCTGTGAAAAAAAAAAATCACTTGCTATGAACTCTGTTTATAGCTTTTTTTTTTCCACGATGGATCTTTTTCTTTGTATTTGTACAGTGGCTCAGTGAAAGATGTTGCCATGAGTTGATATTGTAACCAATAAACAAGTGCTTTTAACCAGACTCTGTTACTTGCGTGTGTTTTATTACAGCTGTGATAATGATCAAGATTCTTCTGTGGCGCTGAATGTGGGCACATCAGCCCTGCCTACACCCATTAACTCCTACTTCTGGTTTGCTTCCAGTCACAGTGAACGAAAGGGTTGTGCACACTGAACAGCAAAATGTTATGCGAGTAAACTGCCCTTATGAACAATTAATTAAGGGGATATTCTCCCCTGCCCCCCAAGCAGTATGTCCTTGTATAGGTTTCCCCCTGAGAATGAGGGGAGGCACGGGGCTAGTACAGGGGAGGGAGCTGGAAGGCAGCCACTGCTCCTGGACTGGAAAAAAACCCCAGTTCTTAGAACACTCAGGGTTGTTGGTGTCAGAATTGCTGCTACACAAGGCCACGTTCCCACACAGGGCAGACATGCTCACATCCTTCCTTTTTTTAACGTTGTGGTATTAATTATTTTCTCCAAAACATGTAACTGATCCGTGACTGCTGTACCGAGTGGCATGCACAGCTTGCCTTGCTGCAGGAAGAAGCTTTTTTTAATTTGGCTGCAGGTGAGCGCTATGGCATAGGTTTTCACCTTTGGTAACATCTGGCAAATAACTTACTGGAGCGAAAGGATAGTATTTTTTTAATAAATAACTGTAGAACACATGCATGTAAAGTTTTATCTTGATACAATGTCCATAAAAATGCTCCAGCCAACGAGCATCAATACACATCTACAACCTCACACACACAAGCGCCACGCTGCAAGTCTTCCTCAAAAACCTGAGCCGCCTCATGCAAACCGTACTGCCCGTGAAAGCTCCACGAGAGCCACGCTTGTGCTAGCACTGTCAGAAACAAACACCAAAATACAGTGTGGAGAGAAGAGTGCTCGTTCTTTGTCTTCAAATAATGAACCGCCTCTAGCAGTAGATTTTATACCTAGTTCCTTTTAAGATAGCCCTTATTTACTGGAAAGTAGCACGTCCCTACGTCTTAAAGTTGAATATTTCATTTAGTAACATTAACACTGCCATAAAAATATATAAATACTCTGAAAAGGTTTTCTCTTTTAAAATAAGTAAGTTATTTAAAAGTTTAGTTAGAAAAAAGGAGGTGTGAAATGACTGCAGATGGCAACAGCAAAAACTTGTGTTTTGTTTTTTATTTTTAAAAAAGCTTTGCTTTGCTGGGGGCAAGCAAAGGTGAACCACTCCCACCACCCCTGCCTTCAGTCTCACCTAGGAGAGATCTGGGCTACAGCTGAAACAAGGGACTGCTCGGGATCTTGCACGAGCAAAAACTGTCAAACCCAGCCTCTCCCTGCTCTGTGAATCCAGCAACAGGAGCGCAAGGTGAAGCCTGACTCCCTAAGGTTCCCCGTTCGACATGCAAAAACTGAGTCCAGCCCATCTACTCTGCAAATTCTCCTTTGTGTGGATGCCAGCGTGGCAGCACACACACACCCCTGCAGCTCCCCTGAGCATGGGTTCTAGCTGCTGTCTCATGGGCAAAGCCATTTCACCACTTTACCCACTGTGAGAAATCTGACAAGCCTGTTGAAGTAGTTTAGTTTATTTTTACTTAAATCAATGCCATCTTGCCTAAATGCAGTAGCCAGAGGAGGAACTAGAGCCTACTGCATTTCACTAGCCAATGTTCTGCAGTTTGCTACCATCTTTCACTTCCATTTGAGGCAGAGGAACTGCTGCCCAGCACAGTTTCACTTGCTTTCCAGTCAGTCAAGAATCCTTTCCCCATGCTGGAGTTTGCACTTCCCTTCGTTACACAGAAACACACACACACGACAAAGCAGCATCCTCCGTCCCTGGCCAATTCCTAACTGGAAACGGGAGACGGTCCTAACTGTGATAAGCCCTCTCTCCCTGCGTAAACTCCTGGATGCCAGGAAGCGAGACTTGCCACTGCTAAATACTAATAAAAACCAATAAGGATTTGGGATTTTATTGTCAAGTGCCCAATGAAATTTAGTGTTTAAAGATAATTTTTAACTCAAAATCTGCAAAACGTAACAGAGTACCACAGCTCTTCAGTTCGGTTCCCCATCTGTGTCCAAGTTTTACAATAATTAACAAGTGTAATCAAAGCAACATTTAAAATAACAAATCATTTCATGTGACTCCACAGAGGAGAAGCGTCACCTGTGAAATTTCTGCTTTGTCCTACAAAGGATCAGCAGGAGACTTAGCAACGATGTTTTATTTACTCTTCTGAAGAAAATGTTTTGTAAAGCGATCGAGTTCATTCTCAAGGTGAATGGCTTTATTCCTGTAAAACAAACAAAAGCAAAGCATTTACCTCAATGCAGGAACATCACAGAGAACAACGGGCCATTGGTGCAGCACACCATGCCACGGGGTGCACGCTGTGGGGCCGGACCTTCATCCGATGGCAATGGCGGCCTTGAACGCCCTAGGCCAAGAGGCAGCCCGCAGCCAGGGCAGGCTTAAAGCAAGGGGAAGAACTTGAAACCAAGGCTGAGACTGCTCCTAAGACCCTATATTGCAATGAGATTCACCACAGTACAGCTGCTCTCGTGTTCTCCCATGGGGAGGGTTCTTTGGGAAGGTACCACCCTGATTTACCCACAGAAGATTAATGCTTGAGAAAGCTACCTCTCCGACACAATAAAGAGACATAAAGGTAAGGACCAGTTAAGGGAGTATTTTTAGAGCTTTGCTCGTTCACCTAGGTAGAACCATAGATTTACTCGTTCACCTAGGTAGAACCATACATTTACTTAACTTAACCAGAGGTGTTGAGTTACAAGTGAAGAAAACAGGAACTGCTGCACACCCTTCTGCACGTGTGCCTCCCTCATTTCCACTGCAAAGGAAGCAAGCGCCAATGTCACTGAATTTGCTCATGACCAGTCACCCCCAGGCTTACCTCAGCTGCCTAGAGTGGCTCTGTATGCTCTCCAGCTGACTGATTTCTTTGGAAAGCCTAGCCATTTCTTTTTCCAGGTTTTCCTGGGTAATATCCACCTGCTGACAAAGCCGAGCAAACGTAGTGGCCATTTCCCTAAAGGGAAAACAAGTTGTAGTCATGATCTATGGAAGTCTCCACTACAAAAAAAAATTACGAAGAAAATAAATAAATAAACAAATAAATAATCACGTGGCATTGCAGTGTGCAGTAGGACACAGCAATCAGTCTCCAGCTGTTATGGATTATAGAACAGCAGAAAGCAGGAGAATGATGTATTTTTTAAACTAAAAAAAGAAACCTTAAACATACAAAACGCACCTCAGTCTATGCCAACATCGTGTCTGGCAATTTTTCATTGAGCATCAACAGGTACGAGCCTGAGACGGGGACTCTGGCAGCAGCACGCGCCAGAGCAGCCAAGCGCTCCCCTGTGCAGCGCCCCGTGCCACGCCAAGCGCCCCGCTCATGGGCAATGCAAGCCCTTCGCAGGGTGAGGAGCGCCCCAGACTTGCTGAGGCACCCAATCCTGCGTTCCTTCCTCAGTCACGCGCTCCCAACCTGAGTGCCAAGACGACTCCTTACACAAACGAAAAAAAAACCAGCAACCACCCCAGGCCAGCAACCAGGCTCTCCCATAGGAGAAGAGACACCTCCTCTTCTCTCTACTTCACCTCACTGGAGCATTGGTTTGAGTCCAGCTCTTCCATGTCCTGACAGAGACACACAGCTGCTGGACACGAGGATGATTCTCTTTCCTCTGCTGAAGCTGAACTTTGTATTAGTAAAGTACTCCCTGGGCTACACAGGAGGGGTGTTCTGCGCCCTGGTGGTTACAAGTCTCATTTAGCAGGCCTAACTTTCTGAAATAATAATTTAATCAAAACAAACTGTTTCAACAGGAGAGGCTGAGGGAGACAATCACCCAGACATCACTTCGCAGAGACAGGTGGAAAAGTATTTGGGAAAGACACACAAAAAAAATGGAACAGTTCAGAAAGGCTCTTAAGTTCCTCTTCCACAGTGCAGCAGAGACAGGAATGGCTGCTTAGAACCCGCCCATAGCAACCCTCGGGGCACAACAAATGCTCACCATTAAAGCGCCTCGGGGCTGAGGCAATGCTCATCTAAAAGCACAACAATTTGGCCTCCACTAGGACAGAACCAGCTCCCACATCTTCATAGCAAGGCGCTGGACAAAGAGTCTACATCCCAAGACTCACTCTCGCATGCATGAACACAGAGACGTATGTATTGACCTTTTTAGGTGGTCCCTCACAATAAATGCCAAGGGGCACTAAAGCTGCCTTCCCACATTGTGTACAGCCAGTCCCCACTCCCAGGACACCACAGCACCGCCCTGACATGGATTTCCCATCCCAGGGAGGGGAAACACCAGTGTGACACTTACTGTTGCACCTGATGGCTGCAATTAGCACTTGTAAGACTGACGATCATCTGCAGTTTTTCAGTAGCATAGTTCACGAACTGCTGTTTAAAGGCCCTCTCTTTTGCTTTAGTGGTCCAAGTTAGTCTCTCATAAAGATATAACAACCCATACATACTTAAGGCAAGAGAGATGAGTTTCCATCCTATCGTTCTCCAAATCTGAAAAAGATGATTCTCCATTAGTTTGAATTGCCCTACAGAACAGAATCTAATTCCACCCGTTTTTTAAATCCCCTTCACGGCCCTTTCACCAGATCAGTTTAAGAAAATACATTATTTCTGTATTATTCTTGCAGAGCCATACAGCTGTATTCAATGAGCCGCTACCCCAGTGGTGTGGAGAACACGCAGGTTACAGAAGCCTCAGTGCTTTTTCATGAAGGAGGAAGGAGAAAGCAAAGCTCCCACTAAATCCAAACTGAATGAGGCACCATCAAATCATCCTCTAATTCAGAAACTGAACACAGACATACGACATAGAAAATACGTCCAACTACGCTCAGAGTAATTAGACTAATTTTCTCACTACAAACTGATTGAAGGTATCCAGTGTACTACACGCGCTCGTTGGGCTGTGTTATTAAGTCCATTACACGCTTCACGTTGCACCCCAAACAGGAGAGATCAGTTTAACCTTTGCCATGGCTTCTAGTACAGGGAATGTTGCTAACGCTACTTGCCACTCCGCCAACAACGATGATGCTCATAGAGGTCCGTGATGTCAGTGAAGCTAAACTCATTACCAAAGGAACCATAAAATCATCGTGCGATACGTTCTCTGGAGTTACGGCAGGAAGGCTGGCAGCAGACGGAGTGGTAGCTAAAGGACGAGGGATCTAGAAGAGGGGAATACGGCAGCCTGAGTAAAAAGCATAAAGGAACTACACAGCAGACTGGTTTCATTTTATTTTCATATATTCAGGATTTGATTTACTTAAAGGAAGCTCTTCAGCACAGAAGTCTGAACAACGCTCCTGATAAGCAGTGGAAGTTTTGACAGTTCCTTGCCCAACGGGAGACTGGGTTGAATAGGATTCTACGTAGGTCTGGCTCCTCCATAAGGATCCAAAAGTTACAAATGAAAGTGTTGCCCAAAGGGTTCAACCCAAAGGGAAACAAAACTCAGGTAGCAGCTGCAGAAAGTTTAGGAAAGGTTTTTTGTTCCATTCTAACCCTGAATATAATCCAGTAAAAACAACCCTCACCAAAAATATTTCACACAAAAGGACTAGGAAAGTAGCAGAAAGCATGTAAATAGGAGAGGCGAATACAGTAAAATCAGTATATTCTCATCAAGGTAAAACAAGGCACTTCATGTCAGCCTAAGCTCTGAAGCACTCACTTGTAAGTTTGGATCTGCTAGTCCCAACAGTGCTCTCTGAGCTTGTTTAGGACCTAAGAAACGGTTTACAAGTGAAGTCCATCCCAAGGAAAAGTGGAACACGATATCCTCTTGAAAATCTGCACACAGACTGTGGCAGTTTAGATCATAGCTAAGGTCAAACCTCCTGCACGGAATTAGCAAGTGGAGCTGATTCTGAACACCGGAAGGCAACAATGGTTTCAGATTTTCTAGAAATTAAGCAGAATAGTAAAGATGAGTTAACATTTAAAGCTTTACAGCATACAAGTAGCATCTTGCACTGCTGAGCAGCTTTGTGAACTACAAGAACCTAAACTGACCTATTTATTTATTTGTAAAATCCGTGGGCGTTTTAGCAGTACTGATCATAGCAGAGCGGGCAATTTAGTGTTCTGATAAGAGAAAACAGTCACGCAAAATCAACTTATAGAGAAAGCGCAGCTGGAAAAAGTGGTCAAACCAACCGGATGATCTCTATCAACAGTCAAAAGATAAGGGTGGACTGAGGAAAAGTTGGTTTATCCAGCAGTGCTGTGGAACCATACAGAAAAGGCAACATTATTGCATAAAATGACAGTCGGCCTCACATAATTCCAAGATCCTGCTCTGAATCTTTTATCACCAGAAATGGATCAGAAGAGAGATACAGATATGCAATAAAGCTACTCCTTAGAAAAAAAAAAAGAAAAAATGCAATGCACAAATACTTTGTGAAACTATCCTGTTTTGCACTCAGAATCTGCAGGGACCCAGAGAGAATTATACTGCAGAAACATTATCTAGCAATTAGGGTATTTCACAGACCTGTTATAGAAGCCAAAAGCTTAAATGGGTTTATAAAAGGATTAGACAAGTTCCCAGAGGACAGGTCCATGACTACTTGCTTAAGCCATTAATCCAGATGCAGTATCTTGGCTCAGAAGTCCCCCTAAATTGGGGATCGATCACTGTATTTACCCTTCTTCCCAAGCATCTCTTACTGGTTAATACCAGAGACAGGCTGCTAAGCTGAACAGACACTGCGTTGATCTAGGATGACTTTTCCTTTATCATTTTATAGTGTTAGCGTTCAACCACTATCAGAAAGAAAATTCTTTTCAGAGCAGGTTTTCTTAACTTGTCTTCCTCTAAATAAAAATTCTTAACATTCCTCATTCCTCATCTTACCAATGATCTCCTGCTGTGACTGATGCATTGACTGGTTGACTTCACTGGAACAACGATCAGCCAGGTTCTTTCCCAAACCATTTTCTATATGTTTGTTCAGTTCCTGAAGTTTTATAAAGAATATACACTCATCAATTTGTATTTAGCTGATCAATTACATTATACAGAGCAGATATATGCTAAACACTAGGCATTGTTATTTACACTGGGAAGAAAAAGGATGTTACCATGGAAATATCATGCTTTTAAATTGCACACTGTGACCGAAAACCTAATTAAAGTCACACAGGAAAGATTTCCCTAGGACTGTAATCATTAAAAGGCACATGGAAAAGTCTGTCTTCAATAAACCAGCACTGAAAAGCACACCACTACCATACTGCCCTGCAAAGCCTTTACTGTCATCATTTCACGGGAGCCAATCTTGCTGCTCTGCACAAAGATAAACCCATCCCATCAACTCCCATGTAGGCCTGCTCCAGACATTGGCAGAGCCAGGACAGCACAGCCCATCCTGAAAATGCAGCTTTCCCAGCTGATGAACAAGGCTGAAGCAGGTGGGAGTTACAGCAGTCGTTCACTAGCAGCAAAGTCTGAGCATAAGAGGCAAACACTTACAGGTGTATGCTCCAAAATACTAAGTTTGAGGAGGAATTTATAGAAGTTTAATAAAACCAGCCTTTATTCTTTAAAAAAAAAAAATTCAAAAAACACTAAGTGTTGGGATATTTGCAAGCTCATTTTATTTTTGGATCTACTTCCTTTTAGGAGCAGTGAAAATTGTTTGTGTAAGGTCTTCACTTATTAGAAGTGAAGACTAAAAATCAGGATTAAAGTTTCAGTAACCAGTCTGGTAAAAAGACAATTGGAACAAAACCTGATTTCCTTCCAAAGAGAAAGCAGAAAATATTTTCAACCTTTTCCAATTTCAGGTAAACAGAGACATACATACATCAGAAAGTAAAAATCCTGCAACGCTTAAACGAAGCGTCAGATAAAATGCTACGCAAATTATGAAAATACAGAAGTAGAAATTAAATACAAAGAGTCTGGCTTTAAACCATGCAAGAAAACTTACCATCTTATAGAGCTTCAATACTTGAGGAGAAGGGTGAAAATCTGCATAAAATTCATCAACTAAAACTGAAAGTCGGCAAATCTCATCGGTCATGGCAGAGGAGACCTGGAAGAATGCGGGAAATACACAAAATGTTTCTCCTACCTTTTCCGGCCAGAGTGAAAACAGACCACTGCATTAACCATTACAGGGAGTGATTCAACTGCCTGACAGTCAGGGAGGATTGCCATTTTGATTGCCATTTTTTATACTGGAGAAGGAACACACTAAACATTTCAAATGTACTTCCTAAGGTGGGTGGGCACCTAAAGGAGCTGCCTTACAGAAGGGACAACACTTGAATCCGGGGGATTTTTCACACTGCCACTACTTACTTTATTTTCTACTTCCTCAGTAACACGTTTGATTTTTTCCTTAGTATCTTCTGTCAAAATGTTCAGCTGATTTCGAACGAAGTCCAATCTATCCTTCTGATCTTCTCGCTCTTCCATTGAATGGACTCTAACATAGCAGAAAGGAAATCACCATCACCAGCAGGTATTCTCCCAGTAATGAAACAAGCCCCGTGATCAGGCACGGAACACCTGGCTGACAGTTTACTGAGGAGCCAAACAGAATGCAAAGTGACAGCAGCTGAACAAAGCAGAGGCACTGCTTCAGAATAACTACAATATAGATATTACACTCACAGGTGCATTTAAAGGCTGCACTGATCGACCGTGACTCAAATTACTGGGTTTTAATATATTTACAAAAACAGCATTTGGAGTTGGTATTGTTACCACTGTACATAATTACAGCTAAAGAAGGTGGGGGTAGTCTATCCTGGTTTAAAAATAAAAAAAAAAGAAAATGGATACATCTGATCAAACTGTCCTACTGCTGCTCACCAGCACCACTCAACTATTCCTTAACAGTGACATGGGTCTGACATCCCCGCGAAGCAACGGGGAGGCAGCAGAAACTAACCTTGTCACAGGCAACTCTCTTCAGGAGTCCTCGACCTACCATTTAAGTAAAAATTGCTTAAAATCTAAAGCAGTTACATCTTGAAGAGCCAGCAGAGACATTGAACAGCAATTCAGATTAAGAGAGGTCACTACAGACGTTTTGGCAGGTCGACTGACAGAAAGAAGTAGAGTATCAGAACATTTTCAAACAATTCACAGCATGTTTTTGCAGGCTCTGATAACATGAGACAAGGTAGTATGTAAACACGCAGTTGGTAAAAGCTGATATATTTCAGAAGATGAGCGTGTTTGACAGGCACAGTGAAGCATTGAAACATAAAGACACACTATTAACAGACTCATAAAGGAGACTGATGGAAAGGATTACACACGACAGCAAGTTCACTGTGTACAAGAGACAGCAACAAAAGTGAGGAAAAAACCATATGTACGCAAACCTCAAAGAACACAGGAAGCTATCAGAGTAGATGAACTGCTACCACTACTCTGTTAGCTTGGGCTCTTCTCGTCCCTTACAGTTTTCTAACCACTTGCAAATTTAAGTGTCTGCACCATTCCTTTTATTTTCTCAGCATTACTGTTAACAAAAAACTTAGGTAAAGCAGGCCCAAACACCACCTCTGAAATGCTGGATACAGCTAGAGAAACTTTAAAGTTTTGAATATTTTTTAAAAAATATTTGAAAACCCACAGACTGCCTTTGTAACTGTAAGTCAGTAACAAAGAATAACAAAGTAAACCATGATCCCCGTGCAGAAGTCACAGACCAAGGGCAAGACTGAGCGGTGCAAGTGAAGAGTAGTAAGACTGACACACCAGAGCCTTTCTCTGCTTCTTACCAAGCGAGAAAAGTGAACTTTTAAGTCCATAATGGCCCAGGAAAATCACCAGCATAGAAACGGCTCCTCAGAGGAGATGGATAAACCAACGCCAACCAGCCCTCTGACCAACCTACCTTTTCTCTGCTGCGGCTACGTTTATGGCGTCCATAATGTTTTTCACAGTATCTATTATCTGTTTAGCTCTGATAGTGTGCTGTTCAAACTTGGTTTTCACGGCTGACTGCGAGATACACTCCTGCGAGGGGCCCAAGCCACAACACATTACTGCAATTCCATGCCAACACATTCAGGAATTTCACTGTCAGAAAGCACATGCTGCTAATTTTACCATGAACTTAAACCAATGGGAAATAAAAAGGGAGAAATACATAGAAATTAAAAGACAACAGAACTGAAATCTCAAATGAGTCTACAGCAGCAAGTCTGTACCTTCATGTTGGTTCACAGTAATGTACATAGGTTTTTATTCTTTTAAAATAAATTAATAGTGCAAAGAAAAAAGAAAACTCACATGAATATGTAAGTTAAATCTAAGTCTTCAGAAAATTTTCCAAACTATCTCTTTGGAATTATAAATGTCTAACATGGATGCTATCAATATTGCCTAGCTTGAGTTTTCTTTCTTGCAATAAATAGTCAGTTTCAAGAAGCAGTTCTGTCAGTACAATTTGACAAGCTCAGGTCAATGGTGACCACCCAGGAACAAAATACACAACTAGGAATAATAAACAAGGATTCTCTCACAGGATTAAGAAAAGTTGTTAAGTAGTCCTTAAAATATTAGCTTATTTGCAGATTACTGAAGTGCTAAATGAATGAGTAGAAAATGCTCTAAAGATACAATTTCTTACCAGTCTTGAATATTGTACAGCGATTCAGAAACTACAGGACACTGACTGAAGAGATACACAAACGTTCAATTTGGGGCAAAAGCAAATCAATTGTGATAAGCCATAAATTAAGACTTTCGACTTTTTTCAACCAGCTGCCCATGCTGAGTTATGCAGCCAATTAAATGCTGTCAGAATTCAACCTGCACTAAGGCACCACAAAGTAGCAGCAGCTTTGGTGTCGAGGGGAAGAAAGCAAGCAGCTAGTTTCCCTATATCAGATCTATGGGGTTTTAAAATTGTTCTATCAATGCACCTTTCACAGCACGTTTGTGTTGTGAAAGGTTTAGGTTGCTTTTAGAAGACTTGCCTGTGACCTTAGCCTATGCTGTAGTAACAAATTTCAGCTATGTAAAAATAATAGATCAGAACAAAATAAACAAAATGGGTAAAACATATTCCCTGTTCCTCGATGAAGCAGATCTAGAAATCAGCAATGAAAGGCCAGAGTTTCGTAAGTATCAGCACATTGTAAGAGCTAGACTGGACACAGGGGAAAGAGTCTTCCCAACATTAGTATGCGGTAGATAAAAGGATGACAGTCACTCACAACACAATCAGAAAATCCAAGTTAGAGCACTAGGAAAAACACAAAGGTTAGTTAAACGACTGGGAAAGGTAACAGGGAAACAGCAGCTGGTTTGCTGTTAGTCTCTAAGTAAGTATTTATCGAAACAAAGAGAAAAGGTTATTTCAGCAGTGTAACCAAAACCAGTTACCTTCCAGCCCACTTCCAGTACAACAAGACAGTCTCTAAGCACATAGCTTATTACATTCCCGTGCAGTTAGGGAAGGGCTCTGCAGTAGCAGACTAACTCAGGCTGTGTTATTTACTCCAACTTGCAGCTAGATTACCAGTCCGCCCTGCCTCCCTCCTCCACACACCATTTCTGTTACCAGTTTTTTTTAAAGAAACTTGCAAAATGCTACAACCTGAGGCATAGCAGGGTTTGGCTTTACGTACAATATCCGCCAAAGACTATTGCACACGGTGCACTCTGCATGCACTTCTTTGCTGTTTCGGTAAGGCATTTCTACGTCTTTCATTGTAAAATTTCAGAAGAGAGATATACAGGTTATTGTTGTTTGCTATTCCACAACCTAAACATCCAGAATTGATCCACTAATTCCTTTCGTTTAAGGCTGCATGTCCTTTTTTCCTTTGTTGTAATACAGCTGACATACATAGTAACATCACTTTTTAAACCTACTACATGAATCTCTAATATTTAAAATTTCACCACTGCTTACAAGTGTTTCTAGTAATGCCCGGACCAATTTTTCTTTTAGCAACTTTAACCACCCTGTGCTTTGCAGAACACCACATTATATCTATTTTTGGAATGCCTTTTGCCCTCACACAAAAGTCTACCTAAATGTAGTCACAAACCTTTCAAAATTCAATTTTCTCCCATATCTCTCTTTCAATTTTCTCCCATATCACAAACTAGCACTGACTGGTTGTTTCTAGATTTTTTTTATTTTACTATTCTAGCTATACTGAGCTCGTATCAGTCCCAGGATGAACAGGCTTTCCCATCAGGGAACTGCTACTAAAACTGGAAATATGGAAGTACTGGAGAAGTACAGTTCCTCCTCTCAGTGCTTATGGAAAAGAGGGAGAAGCGGCCCAATTTTAGCAAAGACAGAATTGGGGTGAGAGAATCCAGGAGGAGCAAAACCAGCAGACATAACCAGCGGGAACATGGAACATGCGGACGGGTTTATAAACGACGTGATGAGATAGCTTAGAGACGTGAACTGGACGGAAGAGCACAAGAGACATTTGGAAAGCCTGAGCAGGGCACCTGAGAGGGACAAGAAGCTAAAGGCAAGACAGACAGAATGAAGCAGAGAAGGGGTCAGTGTTTGATGAGGACGCACAGAAGCATCTGTGCTCTCGTCCCTTCCCTATCCCAGACTGGAGTGTAATCCAAGACTCTTGAGACTTGCAGCTCCTCTGTCAGGAAACAGTAAATGCAAAGCGCTTTAGCCAGAAGTGCTTAGGCTGTACTCTCACAGCTGAACAGGATATGAATTTGGCCTAGAGGCACATAAAGCATGGTATCATTTCGTTCCCAGACTGAACACAGAAAACTCTACCTGATGTACAATATTCTTCATTAATATATGAGCTGGTATAGCCTAGCGCTGGTAAACATAACTGACACCAGCATACTATTGTCGTTAGTTACTTCATCAGCTCCAGCGACGGTAATCTGAGTATTAGGTCTGAAAATTTCAGACATGGTGAACCATTTAAGTATCAGCCTAGCTTTAAAACCAAATAAAATGCAATTATAACTTATGAAATTGCTCACAAAACCTGCATGTGAAAGAGGCTGCAATATCAGACACTCAAAATCCAAACTGCTTTGGCGATCTTAATTTAGCACATGCCATCATGCTCTTTAAGTCATGTGATCACGCTCCTATTCACAAAGCCATTCATTATGATTTCAGGATGAAACATGGCTGAAGGGGGAAAAAAAGAATCCACTCTCACTGTTCAGAGTCGGAAGCTGTGCAACAACTGAACAGATGATGTGAAACAAGAAACGAGTTGTTTTAAGGCCATTCAGTGCTGTCACAGAACTGGTTTTTGTCCCTGCCTCTGCCAAAGAAACTTGTCACGATTGTGACCTTGTAACGGATGCGTTTCAGTTTGGTGGCCAGCTCGAGACTGTGACATCTGACTTACAGATGTGCTGACCACTCATAGCATCACATTATTTAGTAACTTGTATGTCCACCTTAATCTTGAAACATCCTAAGTGTTGAGTGCTTAACTATAGAGATTTTCTCACAAAAGCTTTGGGTACAGCACATGGCAAAATAAGTTAAAGAACAATAACTGATATAGAAGCTTAATTTCCACTTTTTTCCTACTGTTTAAAAGTTTCCTACTACAATTCTAAGGACAAAAATTACAAACAAAAACGCGTGTTTGGCTACAACTAGTGACACAAGCAAGAAATTTCATGCCTCGTGGACTCAGACCCTGTCAGTATTCTGATCCAATCATTTCAACAGCTCAAGTCATTTATCTTAAGAGCGTGGATAAGGATTAAATTTAAACTTTAGTCTGACATTTTCTTGCTTTTGCAGGACAGAATCAAGCTGTTATTTTAACACTTTTTCATACACACACCCCCCATTACAGGGTTTTGCTAAGGTCAGATGGGCTTGTTTTAATGACAGAAGAAATACTTTCCACAGAGGCAGTATGGTTTTTTTTTTTTTAAGATACACCAAACAAGGGCTTACTGATTGAAGCACGCAAGAGCAGTCTTCAGCATTTGCTGTATACAAACTACAGTCACACCATTCAGGCTCATGTTGCATGCAATATGCCGACACATGCCACACAAAACCATTACGGTATACCCAGCATGCCTCTTTAAGATATCCCAGAACAGCTTTACATAATTACAGTTATCAAATTCAGCAAGACAACCGGATCCTATCACAAAGAAATCACTCGACTGTCTAACCAGTCCTATTCCTGGAGAAACTGTAAACTCCAACTATGAATACAGGTAAACTGAGGGTGAAGGATGGCTTCTCTGCAGCAACAAGGATGCAAAAACAGTGTTAGTGTTCAGAGCATCACAGCTAAGAGGTAGATAATGGTGATACATTTTTAAAGCCAGAGTTTTGAAATTAAGTAAATATTTAGATTAACATTGGTGAAACAAAATTTCTTACTATTTGTGTCCTGAATTACAAAGATTAATTACAAAGCTATCACTTGAGAGCAAAATAAGGCTTACTATACAGCAAATATTTCACCAGCTCATCGTTATAAGCGATATGCTCCTTTCTAAGAGCTTCATCTCTTTTTATACAGGCTATACTGATACTGAGATCTCAAAACACAAGCTAAGAGCCCTGTTCTGGTCCCTTCCCTCACCAAATAATACTTATTTCTACCAACTAACTGCTATTCAAGGTGAGAACAGATGAACAGAGCCCACAGATAAGGCAAAACTGTCACATGGTTTGAATACCTTACACTCCTGCACTTGTTAACATCGGTTACGTTCAGTAAAACTAAGCTAAGCATAAGCAAAAGCTGCCTCTGCATTAAAAAACAGGCAGTCTAGAAAGCCCATCATAAATACCTCAAATATCTGCTCAAAATGTTGAAATTCCTGGAATCTTGTTTGAAATCCTTCAGCAAGCGCTCCACCTGTGAAACATAACAGACTGTAAGGGAGAGAGCAATACCTCACAGCATAACTATCCTGAAATATTTTTGTTTATCAGGTTTTACGATATTTTTCTGTATTTGAGGAAAAACAAGAGTTCCTACACACCACCCTCTGGCATTCCTTGGGCCTTCTGTCTCCTGGCACTCAGAACTTCTTTTGCTGAAACAAAAAAGATGCGATTCCTCGCTTCTACAGGATCAATAACTTTGAGCTCATCAACTAGAAAAGTCAGACAGCGCTCCATGTGCTGCCTACGCACCTGAGGAAAAGGTAAAAAGCCCATGAGAAAAATGCAACAATCAACCTGTCATCAAATCTGAATGTCACAGTCCGAAACAGATGCTGGACAACCCCTTAGATAGCAGATGCCTTCTAATCCTACTGATGCAGCAGCTGCTTTTAACCATTTTAAACAGCCCTGGAAGCAACAATATTTTCTTCTACAACTGTCTGTATTTATGTGAGCTAGCTGCTGCTGGAAAGATCTGAGGAGCACACTGAACTGTTACCATCTAACACCGTACTTTGCCAGCCACTCTATGCATGTAAACATGTATAAGCTGTACCCTCAGGCTGCATTACCATTACAGAAATAAAAGGTAATACAAAGATTTAAAACAAGCTTAACTGTGGAGGAAAAAGGTTCTAAACAAGCTCCCCATTGTATTACCTGCCTGCATATATTCTACTTTGAATTGCAGGTTGCTTTTTGCTCTGAGCAAGGAGTAAGTTATTTCCATTTTCTGAGCAAATAACTTATCCTTTTATTACTAAGACAAAGGTGGTGTTTTCATATTAATAACTGTATTATCTAGGCAATTTAGCATGCTGTAATGCATGTGGAGGCCTTTTATTTATGTATATATAATGTGTGTGTATATATATATATATATATATATATATATATATATATATATATATATATATATATATATATATATATATATATATATATATATATATATATATATATATATATATATATATATATATATATATATATATATATATATATATATATATATATATATATATATATATATATATATATATATATATATATATATATATATATATATATATATATATATATATATATATATATATATATATATATATATATATATATATATATATATATATATATATATATATATATATATATATATATATATATATATATATATATATATATATATATATATATATATATATATATATATATATATATATATATATATATATATATATATATATATATATATATATATATATATATATATATATATATATATATATATATATATATATATATATATATATATATATATATATATATATATATATATATATATATATATATATATATATATATATATATATATATATATATATATATATATATATATATATATATATATATATATATATATATATATATATATATATATATATATATATATATATATATATATATATATATATATATATATATATATGTAAAAAATAACCCAAAAAAGAGCCATCAAGTCACTCACATCTTCCATATATTCTGGTTCTGATGCAGAGGCATCCCATCTATTATTCAAGATGAAGATGTTTGGCTTGGAAAGTCGTTCGTTCACTTTATGGAAAAAATGTTTTTCCTAAGAATTAAAGCACAAACAGAAAACTCTCCAGACATCTAAACCAGAGTCACACATTCTTCTGTAACAGATTCTAAAGTTAATCCAGCTTTTTAAGTTTATTAAAAAGAATTCATTAGCATTAAAACCCACAGATATGCAACACAAAAAAAAGGCTTATGAGAGCTCAAAAGTCATCCAATGTCTTAAAACCAATGCCAATGCTACAAGGCAAAGATACCGCAAGCTTCTCTAAAAATATGTACAAATTAAGAAAACTTCCAAAACAAGCAGTTTACAAAACACTGGAAAAGAAAGCATCTTTCTATAAATCTATCACATCATTCACTGTCTCTTCTCCTCCTTTCACTCTTGGTACCACAAAACTTCCATCTTCTTTCATATTTCTAGTCCTCTCCTAAATTTGTTCGCAATTGTGTGACACAAAATATTGTGTGGGAAGAGAGAAAGGGAAAAAGAACACACAAAACATGACCGTAACTGTTAATTTTGTTTTCTAAATACGACGCCCGGCTGAAACTGTGTCTTCCTTATTTGAACTATCAAGATGCTCCTGTTTACCCTGTCAAATCTGGTTTCTATATCCAGAAAAAGACCCTCTGACTATATTCTTCAACTAGGCAACATTGGCTTCAATGACACATAAGTTACATTTCTTATTGAGGATGTATGGCTCCCAGAAATGAAAAAAAGTCACTGCTGAACATTTTAATTTTAAAAACAAAGACATGCATGTACCTGAAAATGTTTTTAGGTCCCTTGCCTGTAGCCACCACCCATCATTGCTGTTTTTATAGTCATAATGGGTAAGTCATGACAGCATGAATCCCCACTCAGCACAGCACAGATCTCTGTGCTGCCATAAGCTTTTTGAATCTGCAGCAGGAGACCGCCACATATTCTGGACACAACACTGGAGATACATTAGTCTCCATCAGTCGGGTAGTAAGCATGTGTTAACAAGATTACTGCTGCAGAAATAAGAACTTTGTCTGAAGAGAATTTACAAAGGAATATTAGAAAAATCACATTTGTGGGGAAAAAAAAACCAAAAAACAAAAAAAAAAAAACAAAAAAAACCCCTGTGGTTGTGTAGCAGCTGCCAAATATTCTCAAAACTGTTATGGTTAAGAGGTAAAAATAATGTCTAAGGAGGATGAGAACACAGTTATCATATGCTTTACCTGAATGATAAACTTGAGTAGATGAAGAAAGAAAGTACCATTTGCCACAATGCAAAGCAAAACACAAATGCTTTAGAGCAGTTACATAATTGTTAAAGGCAACTTCATTTGTGTCTACCACGCTGATAGAATTAAAAAGGAGAAAGAATAAGAGAGCTGTTTACTGCGCCAGAGCTTCAATCACAACTAAGATCTGCTTCCTTTCCCTCCAATATATACCCTGGACACCGGTTATTTCCAGCTTCCCATAATCAGAAAGGGGCTTGGTGTTAAGTGAGGATTTATAGGCATGGCAACCAAGAAAACTCAGCAAGACTTCAATGCTTCAAACAAATTGCAAGACTAACCCCTCTTTCTATTTAGCAGCTTTCAGTTGTGCCTGAGAAGGAACAAAAATTGGCCAAAAATCACATTAAAAAATAGAGTAGCACTTCCATGACTGGGTGTTAAGGATCAGACAAACACAAAATTAACAGGATCTTCCAGCAGACACAGCCTATACGTCTTTCCTGTGCATTTACTATTTCAATCAGATTGTTCTTAATGGTTCATTTCTCCTGAGCAAAAGAGAGAACCAAATAAAATTTGGCCTTTTCTCTGTTACATCATTACACCAAACTGAAATCCGGCACGCTGGTCCCTATTGTTTCCATGTTTCTAGATATTCCTGAGGTGTTCACTAAAACTCAATCTTTTTTTCTTCTTCTTCCCTTTTTTTTAATTAAAAAACCCAAACCAACTAAAGTATGCATATAATGCAAACAATTTTTAGACTCCTTCCATATTAAAAGCTAAAAAACATCATTCACGTGAGATAACAGAGGAGATAAAGCCACAGTTGTGCCAAATCCTCTCTTTGCCTTGGATGTTGTCAGAATCTTCTTTCTTTGCCTTTTAAATCACATCTCTCTTGTATCTGAGTCTTTGTGGATTCAGCTCAGCAGACAGAATGTAATGTTTATTAACTCATTTTATGGTCTTCTCCGATTTCTAGCAAACTATTCTGATTTGCTAGAACGCAAGGAAATACAGCCTTCGTATATTCAGTTCTTTATTGTATTAAAAATTGACTCAATTAGAAAGTTCAGACACTGCACGTCAGAACTATGCTCAGAAAAAACAGAGCATTTTATTTGTCTACAGTAGGCTTAATAGAAGTCTTCAAGAGATTTCACAGTAGCATTATACCGCATTCTGGCAGTTCCAGGAAGTTAAGAAACCTTATGTTGACGCTGTCTGCATTCACAATACTTAGTTTAGTCAAAACTGGAAATCACTACAAAATTAAAGCCAATCTCTGGTCTTGTATTTTGAGTATCACAACAGCTCCTTTAGCCACCTGGTATGCTCTCCTTCTATGAGTCATACAACATTTAGGCTGCAAGGTATACAGAAGCCTTCTCTCTCCTGAAACAAGGCTTTATAGAATAAAGTTGTTAAAACATCCTCAGCTCTCCATGTTGCGCAGAACCATGTAACATGAGTGCTTATCGCTAGCATTTTCAGAAGATACACGGTCCAATGAGGGCAACCTGTAGCACCTGTCCTCAACACACGGTCTATCAAGGGAATTCACCCTCTTTTGAGACAAGTACACGCGAGGAACAACACAGAAAGTCAACTTCTTTCACCTGCTTTGTGTATTTGACTGAACTTCTGGATATGAAATACTCCACTTTGATAATACAAGTGCCTTCAGCTGACAAATATCGACAAACTGTAAAGCAAGACAAGCTTTACATCATCATCTATTTATCAAAAAACAAACTGAAAGGACAAATGTGATGCTCAAGCCAGAGTAAGCAAAGGTGGTAAGAAACCTGGCTCTCCCTTCCCTAGTAAGGGATGCACATTGCTTCCTGCCTCCCACTCCCAAATCCTACCCACAAGATCTAAGTGCAATGATTCATGGGAGCTTCAGTAAAGGTCTAAGAGAAGCCATTTCTGCTACGGAACTGCTGAGTACTTAAATGAAGAAGTAATGTAAAATCGTTGCACACCATACCGTGTTCATGAGAGTTGATTCAGAATTGGCAACCAAGACAAACACGTCAGCATCTAAGCAGAATTTGTCAATCCAGCTGTCCAGTTCCGTAGTGACATCTGTGCCAGGGCTGTTGACAATAGAAAACCAAACACTCGTATTTATCCAGCAAAGGAATATTTGCCTGTTAGAAGCTGATAAAAATAGAGTGGGATTGACTAAGGGCCTTGTAAGAAGATACGAAGCTTTGTATCTTTAGACTGATGCCTAACTCAAGCTTAAGGCAAACATAGCAAAAGTCGATTACCATTTAGCATTTATCACTCACTCCCTCACTGAACCAGCTAATCATTACAAAATGCAATTTCTAATGAATAAATATGCAGAGCATAACAGCCAAGAGAAGTGACAGGCAGTCTCACAGAATGGTCCTCCTTCCTGTATTCTAAGTTTTAGATCTTAATCTAAAAAGGACAGTTGTACATAAAATATTTTTCCATTAATCAAGGCTTTCTTTAAAGTGATATGCTATACAAGCTGTGCATAGACTTAGTAGCAAATTAAAATGAAGCTAAAACTACAGTGCTGTCAGTTTTTTAAAAATAAGTGGAATATGAGCATTAGGTCATGTTTCCAACACCTCAATTATCACTGATTCTAATTTGCTCTATTTAACAGTAAAAAGGTTATTTTCTCCTTACAAGTACTTGTTCTTTCAGATTCCAGACTGTTTTATTTTCCCTTTACATTTCACCTTAGCAACTGCAACTGTGCAGACCAAATCACACCTGTCGTATCTATGCAAGGATCCCTTCTGGGCTTTCCAGCACACTAGTGCTACGCACATGTCCCCAGGGAGACAGACAACTGTGTAAGCTTAGAAGTCCAGCAGCGCATCAAACCAACCAGCTCCCCTGCCAGCAGGCTGGCTTTTTCTGTGACTAACAGCACCTGAGCTTGCACGCAAGGAAACAATGACAAACTCCCAGCGATTTCAAAGGTGTAAAATTAGAGATCCAACGAAAAGCGCTACAGTTTATCAAAATACACTCTGGATGTTATTTTGCTGGATGTGAAGAAATCATACTTACAAATTCACTCGTACTTGGGTGAATTACTTACAAATTCAACCTATATTGAGTCACACATTAAGTACAGATCACCTAACAGTTTGAAAAAATATTACAGGTCATACTTCAAAGTGGCCAGGAATACGGGCATTTGACATAGACAAAGCAACAGCTTTCAGAATTCTTTAAATACACAAACTGCAGGAAATGCTAGCCCAGCACACAGGCGCACACAGCCAACAATTATGTTTTGAGGTCATGCATTACTTTGATATGTAGGCACCACAACCACTACCAGAAGCTTTCAAAAATGAAGTCCAGATTGCTTACACTTCACATGATCAGTCTGAAGTGTTTAAAAACAGGAGGTGGGCAAAAGCTTGTTGCTGCAACAACCCTATTCACACTTCCATACTGTTTGTTTTAAAGGTGGAAATATCCTCAGCCAAAAGCTAGTCCCTTATTCTGCTCGATCACAAGACACTTGTTTGTTCCAACTGTTACAAGGCTAAAATTGATGGGGTGATGACAGGTAGCAGTATATACAAAAGAACAAACTCTGTACTCTCTCATAAAAAAAGAAGCCACCTTTCAATAATTCTGTAACCTAAAAACCGAAACACAATCAGTAAACCTTCCCAAGATTATAATGGCTAATTTATTTAAGATAACATTTAACAAAACAGAAAACATACCTGTCCACTAAAACCAAATCATCTCTCAGCAGGGCACACTTTGACTTGGGCCAAAAGACATGAACAAGACAGCCAGCTTTCAAATCTTTATCCATGTGAAGGGCATGAGCAAGCTGATTGACTGTCTTAAAGAGGATAAAGAGAACACAAACATGAATATGAACCACAAACAAGTCTGTATCCCAGTCTAATTCGGTTCCAAGCAAACCTGGACGCGATCCATCTCGGACAGGACAGCAAAGTTCGTACCTTCTTTCTGGTGAACACTTGTGTTTTGTTTTTAAAAACCTCTTAGACTCACCAGCATCTAATGAACAAGTTGTGCCTTGAAACTCAGACAGGAGTTTCTTTGGAGCCACAAAGTGGTATTCTCTACAGGGCCCAATAATGATTTGCATGAGAGATTTAACATATCCATGTGAGCAGTTAAATAAGCCAAGCAGCATAAGGCCAAATGAGGGGCACATTCCAAATCCTTAACAAGTAGCAGAACTTATTTTCAGTTCTATAAAAATAAATTACTCAACATATGCTATGCTACAATGAGACACATTAGTTTATCCTCTGAAATACCCAAGAAAAACTGTGAGGTAGATCACTTTAGTTTTTCTCTCCTGAAGAACTTAAAAATGCAGAATGAATTACCCTTATACTTTTGATAGACTTGAAATCATTGTCAGAAGACAGATCTTGCAAGAAATAGTTGCTGTGAAAAGTAGCGTTAATCATTCAAGATATGTACCTTGACACTCTTCTTTTCATCTGATCCTTCTGTCATAAGATAAGCCTTATCTCCATCAGTCCCTTCCACACTGAGAAAGCAGTTAGTTGTATGGCCAATCCCACTAGGAAGTACCTTATCCCACAGCATTGCATTAATGACCGAACTTTTCCCACTGCTCGTTCTAGAGGAATAGAAAATAAAAGCACTTAGAGCACAGTACAGCAGCATTAAACGTACCTTTGTCTTGAACTCAATGCACCCCTATTTAACTGGATCAGACCCACATATTGCAAGCTGTTTTGGCTGATAGAACTTCACGCCAGTACAGCACAGCTTGCCAGAAAAGAATAGGGAGTGCCAGAAAAGTTCATCTGAATAGCAACTCCAAAAATCTTTCTTGGTATCAACATTGTCCATCCAACCAAGAAAACCACATTTCATCTGTGTAACACACACTGGCTCAAGAAGCCCAACCTGCCCTGGGAAGCATACTTTATCCGGTACTCCTCAGTCTGAGTAAGGCATTTGCAGTAGATACTTGTTCAACTTTACTACACCAGAAAAAGCACCTAGCATAAAAAAGATGCCTTAGATCAACTTAAAAAAATTGCTAAACGACAGCACGGTGCCACATACAGGGGCTGCCTGCCCTCTCTGTGTCAGCCCTAGCATTCCTGTAGAAAAGAACAGTTTGAAAATACGTGTAACATTCTGATCAGACAACAATTCCACAGACCTGCTCACAGCAAAGCTCAAGGAGTTCCAGGGATGCTGGAGGAGGACACAAGGAGAACGCCGCATGACAGGGGCAGGGAAAGACTACCCTCTCTGGTGGCAATCAATAGTGATCTCCTCAAAATCTTCATGAAAATACCACCTCAGCAACTTAACCTGTCTTTAGAGAAACATCTGACCTTTACCAGTCAGAAAGGAACTGCTGTTCTGATAGAGTCTTCTAGGCATGAGATGAGATGTAAAACGAGCACCACTGTACTCCTGCCTTCAGGTAAGTTTCAAAGCATTGCCGTCTGGGAATTTTCACCGCAGCCAGCAATGACAACTCAGAACAATTTAATGGATGATAATCTCAACTGAATGAAGGTTCCTAGAATATGACGTGAAACACCGTGCAAAAATCCCTCAAATTTATTTCTTGTGCATAATCCTTATAACGCAAATACTGCCTGTTATAACAGAACTTAGTCTTGTCCTTATTTCAGAAGGAAGAGGTAGCTAAATTAACCAAAACCCTGGTGAATAAACGGAACTGGTCATCAACTCAAGATTCTGCAATAACATGCAGTTCTCAGCAATGTCCTACTTCACACTGACCCTCTACCCCTCACCCACAAATATTTGAGGTTTAACTATTACACAACAGGATGAAGTTACACAGACTATAACTCATTTTTGAGCTGCTACTTGTAGAAAAAGTTCAGTCTCACTGTTCAAAACCTCAAGAGTTAAATTCTTTTTCCTGCTCTGTACTTCTGCCCTTTGCAAAAGCGACTTTTATCACAGATGACAGCTTTTAAATGTATTTAACTTTTAACTTTGTGAAATATCAAGGCTGAGATATAACTAATTTCCTTATCCCTGATCCTTTTATTGTTTTTCTTTAAACAGTTGAACTATTTTTAGCAAAATGAAGGTAAGACCACTGTTGTACATCTTTTTTCCAATACTATTACAGAATTTCTAGAATTAAAACATAAAGATTCATACTCCAGAAAAAATATATAACCACATGCTTAAATTTAAGCACAGAAAATTAATCTTCCTGAAGCCAAGTGGACCGACAGACCCCAGACTAACCAGGTATATAAAAGCATTCAAAAGCACTGGGACCGTAGTCTTTTAGGACTTCACTATTTCGTGTCTGACTTCACGCTTGGTAAGGCAGATGTTCATCATCTTTCCACACCCTCCAAATTTTATGGAACAGAATAGCACTATGTTTGGAACGCAGACATTTATTGGAAGTGTTAAGACTCAACCAAAACTTCTCATTGAAAACTTCTGACTTTTCCACGAAGATGAGACCGAAATGTAAGACACAATACATATAAGCAGAGACATATAAAACCTCAGTTCTTTGGTTCTAAACAACTGACAGCATCTCTTTAGAATACATCTTATGTACTAACACATTTCAGGTGCAACAAACACCTTTCTTTTTAAGTCCCCTTTTTGCTGCCACAAAAATAAAAAAACCACAGCTCACATGATCCCAAGCTGACCAAAGTTAAAAATTTTCTAATACTGAACCTACGGGATGGTTTTTTTAGAACAGAAGTGAATTTGCATCACCCACAAAGTTGGAAATGCTACCTAAGTATGCAAAAGGTTTGACACTTGGTCATAGTAATACCACCAAGGACTGTGAATTAGAACCTGTCATAATTAGTGATTGAGGAAAGCAGAAATGCATAGCTTCATTCAGATTGATCTGCAAGCCGTATGGTACATTGCTACTGTTACCCCTTATAATCATCACGCAGATCTATCAGACTAGTGATACAACCAAGAAGGCGACCGTCTCTGAGCTGCTTAGGTTTCTGTATAGAAGCAGCTGAAGAAAAATAGACAAAGTTTAGTTTTTCAGAACTTGTGATCAAACACAAAGTTCTTAACAGTACCAGTCCAGTAAAACAAAGATATTAAACAAACAAAACCACCACAACAGAAAAAGAAAAGCCACTCTGGACAAGATGACAACAAACTCCAACCCTCCCAAGCCAAATAACAGATCTATACAGGATAAGTATTTTACAAAGTTTATCAATGAAGAACATATAACAAGGCACACATAATGAATCTACAGACACAAAGCAAGACGGCATCAAAGAAATATTCAGCATCAGTTAGACAAGAGCAAACATGGTTTTATGTATTATATTTCAAACAATTCTATGATGAAGCAATAATTCCAGTGCATTTAAATTAGAAATACAGACACTAAACCCTGCAAGAAAAAAAAAAGATTAAATTAAGTTCTAGTAATTCCATTTATTACCTGCCAAAAAATGCCACTTTCATGTGTCTCCGTGAAAGCACCTCACCAATGACTGCTAACTTATTTTTATATGCTTGTATTTTTGCTAGTTCATCTTCTGTTGCTATATGTTCAAGCTCTCGGTTCCTGTATGTTGCTACACATAGAAAAAGAGTAACATAAAAGCAATCACATACTGAGTATGTGCTCCAGGATACAAGACACAGATTATCAGTGCTTCAAATGACAAAGATCTGTGTAAATTTTAATTATACAGCAGTAAGAAAACACAACCCCACTACTGACACTGACATTAGCCCTTGCTATTTAGCAGCTCCACCACAAGCACTTGTGAAATCATGACATAAATCACTTCAGGCTAATCAACAATCTAACTGTTGGATTCAACAACCCTGCAAACACAGCCTGCTGTGCTGATTTGCCCCGCTCTTTGTGACACCTGCCTCCTTCAGAAAGGAAAGCTGGGGCCTCTCATGGATACACCACCAGCTGGGCTAAGCTGTCCTCTCTGCAGAGCTCACCAGGGTGATGAGCACCCAACTCCATGTGGCTACACACACCCCTCCGCACTGGTGAAACTTGTGAGGTTGTAACTAGCAGTTGTGTTACATCGTGTTGATCTACTTTCCTACTGAATAATGGGAGAACCTGTTTGTCCTTTCTTCAATGCAAAAGAAACCGCAACGGTACTACGAACGCTGGAGCAGTTAAGCTTTCACCTTCACAGGAAGGTTAGGCTTCAAACCCAAGCAATGCAATCAGCTTTTCACACACGTAACAATCCCTGGCATTCCTGCTAGCCTGAGTAGAAAAAAATCAATGTCAAATGAAAAACATGACTATTTCTAAAGGCATATGCTTACAAACAGCATACTGATGTATGTCATAGCTGCTGTAAATCATACTCAAAGCAACGGACAAGACCTTTGTGTTAAAGAAGAAAGCTAACCTTCCACAAAAGTTGCTCCCTCAGTGACATACTCCAGCAGCTGGTCAAAGATGGCAGTGATTGTCTTCTTAGCCAGCACAAAGTGCTTCAGTGGAGAGACGGTAGCTTCTGCCATAACGGAACTGCAATGAAAGTTACACAGAAGCGACCAAAACACTCAACACACCCAGGTACGTGGAAAGTCATACACTCCTCACCCGGTCCTTTAAAGAAAACAACTCCAGAAACCCAAACCAAAATCCAAACCCCAAACCACAGCAAGTACCAGTCAGCTCAGCCTACGGCGGTTCTACCGCCCTCACACACTCTCGCCTCCTCCCCCTGCCAGAGGCGCCGCGAGCGGCTCCCGGAGGTCGGGGCTGGGTTCACAGCGAGTCCGTTCCGAAGCACGGTACTTTCTCCTCACAAAACACGGCTCACAGCCTGCC
>VZSC01006031.1:7578-40433 GCA_013398225.1 Steatornis caripensis | reverse complement strand
AAAAAAAAAAAAAAAAAAAAAATCACACCACAGTGATGGCAGTAAAGTCTAAAATTTGTATTTGAACAAGAGCTGATGATCCCCTTTCCCTGAGCCATCCAATGCATTTAAAACAAGGCAGTAAATAGTCATAACCATTTCATAGATACTAGAAAAAGGTAAAACTCTCCTTATGCTGTAAAACATAAGTTTAACCCGTTAGTTCAGGAACTACCTACTTCAAAATCACTAGCCATAGTTTTCATTTGCCCTTTCCAAATTAGAGCTTCAAAATAAATATCAGGATAGTAATGTCCACCTTTTATTACAGAGTTCGAACCCCATGCAGACTGAGCACTTGCCTTTTTCAAACCTGGGCAGAGGTGATGCGAAACAGAATTGACCAGCGTACAAAGTTTAAAGCTTACTGGGGACAGAGAAGCATAGAAGTGACCTGATTAAAAACCCCTGAGACTTCCCTCATCTCTCCAAAAAAGTGAAATTCTCAGCAAGAGAACTCAAATCGTTCCCATGGCAAGTTTGTTAGCAATTAAAGTCCAAAGCAGACCAACACGTCCACAGAAACAATTCAATTGCAATCCCATGCTCTTATACTTGCCAGTCAGTAGTTTCCCAAGTATGTTGCTCACACTTCCAAAATTTTTATTGGATACAAAAATACAACTTTGGGGTTGGGTTTTTTTTGTTTGGTTGGTTGGTTTTTTTTAATATAGTTCTGGTAATGAAAACATGAAGGATATTTTTTGAAAACAAAACAGATTAATTTAGCAGGGGCCTTAAAAACATCCAGCTGACACCCTTCACTAACTTCAGCTCTCATCACAACTTTTACAGCCCACATCTAAAATGAGTTACTTACTAAAGATCAATGTGTACAATAACGAATGCTACGTGCATCAAGGACTTCCCACCCATAAACTAATGCAAATTCCATTTCTGTTCTCCCCCCTCCAAGTTAACTGACACACACAATTTCCATATCCTTTCTTCTACCCTTTTTTGAAAGCAGAGCTGCAACACCAATCACACCTCCAAGACCAAAGATTCCTTAAATTCTGACTTCAGAATTCACAAGTATACCAACCACATTATTTTAATTTGTTAGTATATACATTAACACTCACGTGTGATAAAAAACAAAAGTAGTTTTTTAATAAACAGCATGTGATACAGACCACAAAGGTAAATCAAAAGCAGACTTTGTACAGTTTCCCATGAACATGAACTACAGTAAGGATCATAGGCCAAACTTTTGTTACTTGAGTAGTACAGCAGAATGGGGGGAAAAAAGGGGTGGTTGGTTTGGGTTTTTTTTGTTTTTGTTTTTTTTTTTAAAGTACTGCAAGACTAGTCTCAGTATGACAACACATGCATCTTGCTTCATCTTAAGTACTTTTTTGGCTCATTATTACTAAAAATGTTTTGCTTTCTAACTACCTTACCACAGGACCTTTATTACAGAATGATATACACATGGCAACATACCTCCCTGCCCTCCAGTAGTGGTTATTTCAATGACAATTATCTCATTTTTAAAAGATATTTCAAGCACTGATCGGTTTATACTCTCCTTTTGATGCAGAAATAAGTAACATATAAGCATCAAGAGATTACACCCTCCTGGGCTCTATTTATCCAAAACGCCAACAGGATCCTGGGCTGCCTTAGGAAGAGCATTGCCAGAAGGTCAAGGGGGGGTGAGCCTTCATCCTGCCCCTCTGCTCAGCACTGAGGCCACACATAGGGTGCTGGCTCCAGTGCTGGACTCCCCAGTACGAGCCAGACACGGACGTACTGGAACAGGTCCAGCGAAGGGCCATGAAGATGCTGAAGGGATAGGAGGCGAGGCTGAGAGAGCGGGGATTGCTTCGCCTGATGAAGAGAAAGCTCAAGGGGCATCTTGTCAATGTATGTAAAATACTTGATGGAGAGGAGTAAAGAGGAGGCAAGGCTTTTCTCAGAGTTGCCCACTGAAAGGACGTTAGGCTATGAAATAGAATAAATTTGATATAAACATTAAGAAAAAAGTTTTACTGTGGAGTCTTCTTGTACAGGTTCTAAACCCAACTGGACGATGTCTTGGGCAACCTGCTGGAGCTGACCCTGCTTCGAACAGGGTGGCTGGACTAGAGGATCTCCAGAGGTCTCTGCCAACTACAATGATTCTGTCAAAGTTCTTGCAATTGTGGTGCCAATTGCAATGACAGCAATACTTCCAAAATTTCAAGCCTGACAATCCAGGGCATCAGACTGCAGCCACACATATTTTTAAATCCTCTTCTACACCAGGGAAGTGGATTTTGATAGTGTATGTGGACACTCAAAGTTAAAGCTTGCAGAGGTGTGAGGGCACAAGGGGAAAGGACGATACTCCCAGATGGTGAATTACACCATTTATCTTCCCAAGAGAAGAATTTGGACTACAGCAGCTGTAAAACAAGAGGAAGATTGATCTCTTCCTCCCTTCCTTTTCTTTCCCCTACCCCAAATTAAACTGTAAGGCAACTCTGGACAGCCTGGGGCAGTTGATAATTCAGGATATAGAACACTATTAAATAAAGCCTGGAAATAGATTAAAAGTAGTTAAACCAAAGAAACAAAGCAGAATGAGATTGCAGCTATGAATATCCATGTTTTGGCTCTTAAGGTTTACCTAAACCACAGCAGACAGACAATTCTTAGGGGAGAAACAGCTTCTGCTTGAATTAGGCTTTCTATAGCTTTGGCAATACGATTAAGTCAGATTTAACTACGATTAATTTTATTAGTGGAACAGGTTGCTAACAAAATTGATGCAGTCACACTGAACTAAATGGTTCCTAAACCAGTTTATAGCTACTATGGAACTGGCACCAGAATGTAACAAAGAGTCAAAATAGAATAGTGTATTTTCAGCCTTCTTTACGCCAAAGGAATATTGCATCACATACAGAAGTGGCAGTAAGGACACTTAAGACACATTTATACAAACCAATGGGAATACTAGCTTCAAAGTACAAGCAGAGCATTGCTTCAACTAATCTTCTCTTACAAACATGTTATGTTTTTTTTACACTACGGGCATGTCCCTTTTGGGGGGAGAAAGGTCTTGGGAGAGGGAAGGGAAGAGAGGGATCCACCTCTGGCTTTGAGTCAGGAATGCTAACACAGTTAAGACCTCATACTTTTAGAAGTCTAGCCCAAAAGTCAAGAATACTGTACTGCAAATTAAGAACAACTATTTTTCTCAAGTGTGGGTTCAACAAGTCATTATACTATGAAAGAGCAGGAAAAGGCAACATTTAAGCTAGCAAACAATAAAAAACCTGGAAGTCTCAAGAATGAAAGTAACTATAGACAAGATCACAGTAATTATGACTTGGAAGGCTGAACAGGCTAGTTAGTAAGACTATTTCAAATCAAAATTTGTCAAGTGTTCCTCTCATCAAGAGACCACCTTTCATACTGAATCATAAGTAATCTGGGACTGTAATATACATATGGTTTAATTCTGGTTTCATACGAATCCAGAGTGATTCTGATGAAGTCGGTGTTGTACCAGCATAAAGTGAAACCAGAATTTCTCAAAGACCAGAGTACCTATAGATTTGGTGAGTATATGCAGACTGAGAACTTCTATATCCAGTTTCCAGTTGGCTTCCCTTCATTAATATGGATGTAAAAAACAAAGCCACCCCTCCCCCCAAAACCCACATCAACTGCAGGGGTAGTGACCTACACCATTTTGGACAGATAGAGCCTTACCTAAACTGAGACAAACTTTCAGCACAGAAAAAAAAAGATACAAATTCATTATTTGTATGAAAAATGTATTGCAAAATTAAGTTGGGATTCAACAATCTGCAACAACATCCACAGCTATATAGTATTTAGAAAAAAAAAACAAAACCAAAACAGCGTGGTTCTTCCATTCAAGTAAAACTAAAACAAGAGAAAGAAACATGGAAGCTTTTTTTTAAAAAAAAAAAAAAATCTTAGAAGCAGCAAATTACAATTCTTTCTGTAATACCACACCATTTTCATTAACTTGAAGCATTTTAAAGATGTCAAAAACATCAACAAAGTAGTAATTTCAAGTGGCTTTTTTGCTGGTTGTTTTTTGAAAGGGTCCAGCCCAGGTCTGCAACCTGTACAGACATGCAAAACAGGAGGAATTCACAACTATTATTAAGAACAGATGTTGGAACACATCAGTTATGAAGTGACACAGCAAAGAAAATATCTTCAAATTGTCAACAAACATGGGCTACTGACCAATAAAGGGCATTTAATATTTTACATCAAAAGGAAGGTTGGAAAAAAAAAAACCCAAACCACCACCAGCAGGGTCATCACATACAAGGCTCTCTACAAACTTTGTAATTTCTATACTGCCCTTAATATGCAGGCTTATATCTTTTCCACAAGATGTCAAACCACTAACAATTTTGGATTTAAATGGGTTTTTTTTAATTTATTTTAAAAGTTATACCGAAAGGCTGTTTCACCTATGAAAAAATTGCTAATGCACCCCTTCAGAACAGAAAAGCGTGCATATATAAGTCAGTACAGGTGCTTTTTCTGCTACTTTTAAGAAAGCAAAGAAAGTATTTTTAATAAAAACTAATCAGCAGCAGCCTGTTCTGTCATTAAATCAAACATAGCTTCACAGTTGAAAAGGTTACTGTTTTTAAATTCGTATTTCACTAAATCACCAATTCCTAATGCTTTGTAATCAAACACATGGCCCAATCCTGGGCTCCTTGCTCTGGCAACCCTACTACAAAGTTTTCCAGAAGCAAGGTGTTGAGATTCAATTCAAGCTCAAAAGAAGCTACTTAGTGTTTTGTGCAACTGATTCTCCGAATAGAGGGAACATTTTCAAATCTGCATGAAGTGGGTATAGCTTAAAAATGAAAATCCAAAGTCCAAGCAATCTCTGTAAAAATCTAGAGCTCAGTTACAGGTGCTTTCAGCCTGTAAGCAGATCTTACTTCTGATACTGAGAACAGATGACATCCTCTCATTTACACCAATCTAAGTAAATAGTACCTCCACTATCTCCAGTGAAGTTACACCAGCACAAAACTGGTGTAACAGGATGAGGTAATTAGGGTTGAACACTTTGAAGCTTAAAAAAGGATTTTTTTTTTTCCTGAAACACTGGCAGAAAGTTTTTCAAACGCCTGTCCTCGTTATGGTAAGAACAACTGCTTTAAAGCCCATGAGCTTCTCTGACTTTTTAAAAATTTATTTAAACAGCCTGATTCCTCAGACGTTTCTGTGCAAAAACGGTGCAGAACACTATGCTTGAACTGAAAGGCATTTATACTCGTGTTTACTGAAATAAACGGCTAGGAAGGGGTGAAGTACAAGAGAAGTTGGGCTGGTAACATCCAATAAATTTGAGTTGATCTTTTCATGCAGGCTGGAAAAGGCTGACCATATCTTAGATGAACGAGGTAAAGCATTGTTTCAATACCAGATAAATAAGGATAATATAGCACCTGATGTGGCACTTGTGCAAGTTTTACTCAGTTAAATTAAGAGTTACAGTCAACAGGGTTTCAGATTTTGTGAATCAAATTTAAACTGAAACTAAGCCACGTTTTAAAAGAGTTAAACCATTAGAGTGTGTTGACTGCAGAAGGTAATTTTGCTCTAGAAAGTATGAGTAAAGTTAACTGGAGTTAAAATATGCGCATGAACAGAAAGGAGTATGTAACAGTCAATAGAAAGAGTAATGGGAACTCTATCAGACTACTCCAAAATATTTAGTAGGCCTAAAGAAAAAACTTCACATTCCCCATACTATTCTTGGAACTTCTATATTCACAAAAACAGGTTTTCCCCCACAACATCAAGCATCCGTGTGTGCAGTAATCAACTGCAGGATCTTGACTATGAAAGTGTCTTGAAAGACTGAAGTCTTGGCTTTACAATCCCCAAAGTCTTTCACAACGTAATTGATTGCACATTTTTCATATATTACTATTTGCTAAATGAAGCCAACCACTCATTACCTCATCAATACAGCCTGCACAAAGTACAGTTTATTTATATACTTATATTCTAATCTAAGACCAGCTGTCAGCATATTTTATATTACATGTGGTATTGCACTTTCTGAGTGGCACCTCGGTGCGTGTTTGTAAGTGAACGAGCTGAACCCCCAAAAGCCCCAGACCTTTGGAATTCTGTCCAAGTGCTGCCAATTAAATGTTAGAGTGAACATCACTCTCAGAATCATGGGCTTCACTAATTAAAAAACCTGTTTCATAATTAGAAAAACAGTCCTACCTGAAGTTGTGCATAAGGGCAATCTGAAATCCTCGTTACTCTGAACAGTTTCAAAAAGTGGTGCCAATTTAATTGATTGCACACATCATAATTGTGTTAGAGGACAACAACTGGATTTACAAATATATACTACACGCACACACACACAAAACAGACAAAGCTATAAAATGTTTGGTAACTCCACATGCTTTGAGCTAGCCAGCATATCTGCTGTATGTTGAACTGCTTATTATTGATCATATTGAAAATCTAAATTGCTATTTCTGATGTTATCTGTTACTGGATTAAACAACCACTTCCAAAGGAGGAAGAAAGAGGAGAAACGGTGGACCCAGAGACTGAGGGTTTAATTGTATGTTCCTTGAATAGCCAGCATATCACTTCAGTAATGTGAAGAGCGATGCCCAAAATTTTTTTGAAGAGACTTAGGCCAAGTTCACCTCTGGCATTAGTGGGTGTATCTCCCACTACTTCAACGGTACTTGTGTCCTCTTTCACCAGAGTGGAATTTGGTCCTAGGAGTATATCTGGTCACCTTCAGTGACGTTAATGGAAACGGGAGTCTTGGACAGATAGAACTGGGCTGCAAAATTAAAAGAGTGAATATTGGACAAATCATGTAAATAAAGAATATATATTAATAATAGTTCCTATTATATAAATAGCCTTTATAAAAAAATAATCTTTCAATAATTTTAATAACTCACCTTTCTTTAGGTTCTGGAAAACATGTATGAAAAAAATCTATTCAGTTCAAGTTAGATTAAAGCAAACCTAAGATGAACACTACAACCCTCTGTTGCACTAAACCCAATTCTGACCATTCAATTTCCAGGTTAGTCAGTTTTTGGGGATGATAGGGAGTTTCTTTGTGAAGGTATGAATTGCACCCCTAGAAATACTGAGCAGAAGAAACACCATACTGAATGGGCCTAATTCCTACTGCTTTCAGAAACTGTGCAGATGACGGACCCAGAAATCAAAGGGTCATCTAAACCCCTGTAAATGTTAATGCCTCTGAGCACATTTAAAAGGCACTGTCCTCTCACTACTGTTTTTAGATCTTTGAGCTTAAAACTCCTTCCCTTCAAACCATGCTGCATTTGAATGTTCACTATCTCTTGAATTTTCTTTCCACTCTTCTCAATCCAGCATAGTCTCTACCTGCTGTACCAGATCTAAGGTAATATGTGATGGACTCTATGTTCATGCTAGCACTATTTTCTTTTTCCTTCTAATTTATCCTACCAAATGAAAAAAGTAAACATTCTTCCAAGTTTACCTTTTTTGGGCTTAAGGCATAACATGAAGTCACACATCATACTAAAGCTTAATTTTTGAAGTGTACAGTTTTAGTGCTATCTGAAACCCTGTTTTACATTACTTTTCAACAGTTGTCTGAAAGTTCATCTCTTTTCTTGCCATAAGTTCTACTGTTGCTCATGGTTTGTGCAATTCCTATGCAACCAGTCTTTGCGGCTAACAGGTATTAACAGTGCAGTACCCACAAAGCGGGCTATCGGTTCTTGTTTTCTTTGCTTTCATTTCAGTTCAAAGCATGTTGCTTTATTGTGTGGAAGATCCAGTCCATTTTTGTTGTCCAGCCACCATGGTGAGCATCATTCATTTGCTTCATGAAGTACTCAAGAGCTTCCTGCTCGGTTTTGTCCAATGCAAGGGTCTTTCTAATGTATGCAATATCGTCAAAGGACTGCAGTTCTGGCATTCCTGAGCCAAGCATCATGGAGAAGAGATTTATGAAGAGATTGGCATGCTGCCGAATTGCTAGATAAGCCTTATAACACATCTCCTGAAACCTGGAAGACACAAGGGAAAAAATGCTCAGTGTATTTCCTTATTAGAAGCATATTACTTCTTCACCTCCAAACCAGTTTTCAGGTACCTGGACACTAAAGAAGTAGACAGGTTTAGTCTAATAAGAACACCATCATGCTGCTGAGAAAATACCCTCATCTTCCTACTTATGTTACCTTTGTTTCTGTAAGAATTAATAGTGGTCACACTAACACAATAGCCAAACCAAAGTCAGGCTTTCTAGCTTTAAAACTCACTTGCAATTCACGCAAGCGTTCCACCCAGGAGTTTACGGGAGGTCACAGACCCATTTTAGTCACTGTTACTGACATCTCAGATCTCAAAGCACATTTCATGATGCACTACTGCAAACAGTGCTTTCCTGATTATCAGAGATGGACTTCTCTCCTGTAGTTTTACAATGGCAGTCGTTGTTGCTCTTTAGATACTCTGGAGAAGGCATTGAAGATGGGCATTTGCTATATCACAACACTGGGTGACAAATGTCTGTTTATGCTGAAATGACTTATTTAAGTCAGGTTAAGAAAAAATGCAAAAAAGCTTCACTGCAGCATTCAGACAGACACTATAACTTAAAATTGGGCTTCCCCTCACACCGCAACATAATGAAAATAAGATTAACATTGAAGCCTCAAAGACTGTATCTCTGGAAATACGGATATCAGGAATGACTACAGCAACAGAATTTATGTATTTATTATTATTTTGAAGTCTCCTTTCTTAGCACGTTCTGTAGAACGTCACGAACTACACAGGCCAGCTGAAGAGCTGGTATCACAGCAGCTATAGAAGAAAGAAGCATTGCTGCGCAACCAGCAAGGCTGTTATGTGCATTAAACCTGACATTTAAGAAGTCTCCATTTTTGCAGTTATGCAATCCCAAGAGGATTTTTAAGTGTTAAATAAAAAAAAGTATCTTTTATTCATGTGTGTTCTGACCCTGCAAAGCTACAGTGAGGTTTCATGAACTGAAGGCCATGTAAGCGCTAAGATCACCTACTGATTTACAAATGGATGGCTGATCTTCAACTAAAGAATTCGAACATACCCGCTGCAAGCCAATTAAAATACAACTTTTCAGTTAAAAGTTCTAATTATTAAAGGTCACCAGTAGTAAAGTGCATTTTATGTACAAAATACTCTGAAAGTTAAAGGCTTAAAAAAAGGCTCACCTTTCAAACTCCCTTGTTTTGGTACATTCTTGGGCTCCTTTACTAATCACTATTAAAAAGTCTTGTGTTAAGACAAATGGCACACGTTCTCTTTTATAACCAAATTTCTTCTTCTTGTGATCGAGGAAGTGCCCAAAGTCAATGTGAAACAGCTTAGAAAGACAGAAAGGTATTTTAAGATTAGTTTTTGAATTTTGTTTAAATGATGTCATAGTAAAATTGATTATTTAATTATAGTTCAGATGGATTTTTTTTTTAAAACAAACTCATATCAAAGTGAGAGACGACACTATGCTACGTTTTCAGAAAAAAAAAAAGTCTTACTTGTCCATCGTCTTTTACCATGATGTTACTATTGTGGCGATCACCAATGCCCAGTATAAAGGTAGCAACACAGTAGCCGGCACAAGAACGCGTAAACAAGTCAATAGCTGCATCATACCTATTGAAAACAAACGAAGGAGACATTTTTGTACAGATATCCTATTAAAGTACAGATTTCTCTTTTTTTATTATTTTCTTCCCTATACAGGAAGAACTAGCTTCTGTCTTCTTTCAACAAAGCAGAGTTCCCAGACTTTATCACTTAAAGAAATTCGTCATACTGTGAAAACAGAAGTGCTACAGTTAGATCACAAACCAGTAAACTAGCTATTGAAGTGACCGTCCTTCTTTTGAAGGCCAGCAGCTTTCCTTTTGATAAGCTACTGTTAAAATACAGACTTTAGCTGTATCTTCATAGTTCTAACTCCAACATATGCTTTACTGCTGAGAAGTCACACAATCACCCAAACTCATTAAAAGAGCTACAAGTAGGAATACAAGGGCAGAGGAGAAAAAACCCACAAGAAAGAGGGACATAATTTCCCACTTGATGAACTTTAGTTCCCTTGAACTTTCCATCAAAACCAGCACAGGAACAAGAAAAACAAGCAACAGGAAATCTCACATTTCTCCTTTGTTCTTGTCCTTGAGCCACTGATGCAATGTATGGCTGTTGAACTGCAATGCTCCTTTTAAGCCTCCTTTACACTGAATCTGCATGATCGTATGAGAGCTCCTCACTACCTCGATGAGTCCCACACAGTCACCAATAGATAAACAACCATAAGGCAACATCCTGAAAAACAAACGGGTTTTTTTTGTTTGGGATTTTTTGTTGGGTTTTTTTTGTTTGTTTTAAAGAGTTAAGTTTTAAGATAGCAAGCAACAGGCATATTTGACAACCCTTACCAGGTAAGTGTCATCTGTTACTTTAGGATATGAAAATCTGTTTTAATGTTTTATAGGTGTATTATCATTAGTCTTGAGGAAAAAACGTACCAAATACCAGTACAGTAGTATGCCAGCCACTGCATCTACCAATGTTGTTCTTCAGTTTTATATCTGGACAAAAAGGTTAAAGCCTTAGAGGCCTTGGGGAGTACACTGGAAAAACCCTTAAAAAGGCATTCAGCATGATCTAATGAGATCTATTAAACTATATTCAAAGTGAAGTACTAGAGACAGAATTTAAGCATCCAGAAAACAAATGTTAGGATTTAATGGGTTACTGTAAACAAGCAGCAGGTAATACTTTGTATAGAAAACCAGCATCAGAACTTCAAAATGAGCTTCCGAGTAGTACCTGAACATATTACAAAATTGCAACTGGAATCTATAGTCAGCAATATTACAATTTATCCAGATGTTAGTGGATTAACTGTAAACAGATGTTTATTCATGGACTCTTTCAAGAGCATCATAAATCACTTTTTTCTATCTGTAAGTGGAAGTCAAAGGATAATCTCAGTAGCCCATTTCTCTCTTTACAAGTAGAAGAAATTAATTCCTCTGCCTCCCTTTTCTTTCAGAGGTCTCTTTTCTCACTCTCCCCCAAAGTCTGTACTACTTATGTTCAAAACGTTTTATCTCAGAAAACCAAGTCAAAACCAGACTTTAATTCAAAGACTGAAAGAGATATGGCCATTAATATGTTTGACATCCTCTGTTAAAAGATTTGGGGGAGAGGGTCATATACCTAAAAGCAATCCTTTTCTCTCCCGAAGTTTCCTTTTTGGAGTGAAAGTGTCATACCTATTGAGTAAAACAGCCTTCTAGGAACACTGGAGTATCAAAAGGTTTTTTGTGATGCCATGGTAAAAACCCCAGAAAAAAATAATCTACCCTGGCTTTGTACTAGACCTAAGAATCTATGGAACACCAGTGCAATGCATAGCCAGTGGCAGAGCTGACTGCTGGTGTTGCCGTGGAGGTGGGCTTCTCTGCTCTGGACTAACAGCACTTTATTTGCAGGTACTAAAAGCATATTTGTATCTATATCTATCTACACTTGCATTTTTAGATAAAAGTCTGGTTTGAACGTCAAAGAAAAACAGTGAGACTCATCTATTTTCTTAAGGATGTGGCATAAACTTTGGACTGTTAGACTTACTGTACCGTAGACAGTTTAGTGGCCTTAGTGGGATGAGTCACAATTTCTAGATCCTCAAAAGATTTTCTTTTTGTCCACTAGTGTAATCTGTAGCTTGCTCAAGATTCAGAGTCCATCAGCTGCCTCGTCCTGCATGCTCATTTCAGTCTTTCAGTATAGCAGATGGACAGTTGGGAGGTTTTTGGTTTGGGGTTGGTTTTTTGGGGGTTTTTTTGTTTGTTTGTTTGTTTTTAAATCAGGCTGTCACTTACACTACACCTATTCAACTTCCCTTCTAAAGCTCCACGCTGCCTCTTTAAGAAGAATAATGTCAAGAGGTGGGAGGCGATGTATTTTTGCAGACCATAGCTGGCTACTCTTCAAGACAGGAGCACTGTGAACTCTGCAAACCATTCTTGGACAAAGCCGTAATTCTGTCACTCATTACAGTACTAGAGCCTAAATAGTTGCCCAGATGCATGAGAAATTACGTAGATCATTAGGTCCTTTCATCTAGATGATGAGGAAATGGTAACTGGGGGTGCAAAGACCGTACTTGGCTTGACAGTGCAGAGGCAGCTGTTACACCACCACTTAAAATCTACCACACAAACGCATTTTTGGAAGCATAACCTCGCACCCGTTTTCCGGAAGCAGAATAGTTTACACTGAATGGCGTTCTGCAGAAGCTACTGTACCCACAGACTATTTAGAGGTGGAGAACCTGGATGCGTATCCAACTGGGTAATACCTACTTTGTGTACCGAAATGAAGATACCAGCTACAAAGAGTCATCTCAGCAGGGCTGCAAGTTCGGCAACTTGTCCAAAGCAAATCCTATAGATACCACCAGCAGATCAGAGTGTGGCTAGTGTGTGTTAGCTCTAGTAGCCATTCCTGATATGTAGATCCCTCATACCCACTTGAAGGAGACTTATTTTTTTTTCAAATATGATCTTATCTTTACAGAATCCAATAGTTTAGCTAACTGAAGGTTATTAAAAAAAGAATCACTCTAACATGTACTAACATGCCTATTTATAACATTTCATTTATTACCCTTGGGACAAAGAAGCAGTCTCTGGTAACAAATCAAAGCAAAAACCATTAAGAACAGTATTGCTTGAGAATGTCCTCTAATGCTTACCGAAGATCAAGACCTTGATTTTGCCAGATGTTTTCCATAATTCTGATTATCTGAAGTGTCAACATGTCCTGACGCAAGTCTGGAACAGTCAAATACATAGAGATTGCAGATTTCATAACACCAGAACATTTTGTTACATCTTATTTTACTTCTGGGTGACAGAGCACTGGCACAGGCTGCCCAGAGAGGCTGTGGAGTCTCCTTCTCTAGAGATATTCAAAACCCACCTGGACGCGTTCCTGTGCACCCTGCTCTGGCAGCACCTGCTTTAGCACAGGGTTGGACTGGGTGATCTCCCGAGAGCCCTTCCAACCCCTCCCATTCTGCGATTCCCTCCACAAAAGTATGTCTAAAGGCAATGAGGCTTGCAAATTTCAGTGTAGGTTTTGTTCTCAATAGAGAAAAGCAAATTAAATATTTGAGAATGAATATAAATTTGTGGTGGTGATTTCAAAGATGTTTAAAAATATACACTAAAAACATTACAATGGAATTACAGATTAAAGGTCTGTAATATCTTGAAGAAGTTTTCAAGTAAAAAACACAAAGTATTAAGTAGTATTATGTTTCACCTCAACAGACTGAGCACATTAGAACATAAAACATTTGTACAAGACAAATACTTATTTGTGCATGATTAATTTTTCTGGAAAAAAATTCCTTTGCTCAGATTTTTTCCAAGTTCTTTTTCAATATATGTATTTTATATGCTTAAAAAATACTAAATAGTAGATTAGGAAAATAAACAGATATGTAGCTTTTTGGTTACACTTGTATTCCTTACCGTCTCCATTTTTAAAGATTATCTCATTGTTCTGAAATAACAATTCAGACATAATATCTGGGTTTTCCCAGTTCAACCACAAAGGCCTTTTTGCAGATGACATGATCCTGCACTCCTCGAGCCTATAAAAGAGATAAGATTTCTATGAAATATGCACAATTTGACTCTCATTCCACGTTTCTGTAATACTAGCGAGTTCTCCCTGTTTTATTCAAACTCTTCGAGCCAGTATCAAATTAGAGATGCACAGGTAACTGACAACCAACCACTTCCAGCTTCAAAGTTAAATTAGTAAGTGCAAAGTTAACCATTTGCTAAGCCCAACAGAAGAGCTAGCTATATTGTAAATTTTCCTTTGGTAGTGTGTGTTCCTTACAAATGTGAAAAGGACTGCAGACTGGGTAATACCTACTTTGTGTACGTTTCCTTACAAACGAAAAAAACTCCTGTCGCCTTAAGGAAACAGCTAACTATTATGTTGTTCCCTAATTTGTTAAACCATTGGACCGAAAGTACTTCACTCTATGAATTACTCTGCTACAAATTTTATTCAGTTAACTTTGAAGATACTAACATTTAGTATGCTAACATTTTGCCTTAACACTGTTAATGTTAACATTACTAAGCATTTACTTAAATATTTAGATAAATTTCAAAAAGTGAAGACAATACCGAAGATTTCCCAGTTGATGCGCAGGATTAAGGGGAGAGATAAAACCTTGTAAAGCATCCATAAAGTCTGGCCGCCTCATTTGTTCGACAAGAAACTTCATCTGTACCTGATAAATAATCACATTCAGGTTTTAAGAACACTAATAAATGTACATGAAGGTAAGTATTAGATTTTAGCTTTGGTTTTAAAGCACGGTTTCACACAGTTCCAAGATAAGCAACTCCGCTTAGCTACGTACTACGAATTGAAACTCTTTAGTTCTATTGCCTCAAGGTACACAACTGCAATGCAGACAGAAAACACTACAGCTTCTAGGATAATGTATAATCTACTGAAGTTAGCATTAATATTTTTCTAGTTAATCAAATAAAACACAGTTCTGAGTAATGCCTGTGACTTAACAGCAACAGTTTTGGTATGTGGACAGCTTATAATACCTTCTGGGTCTCATCTTTTTTTTCCTGCTTGAGAATATCTGTGAGGTTAATCAACTTCTCCATAGCCTCCACCTGCCTGCTCAGATGCTTTAGGTACATTCCACACGCTCGACAATAGGACTCCAGAAGTAAACCAAACCTCTGACTTACAGTCTTATTGTGCATTTCAGACCTACACAGAGAGGAAGAACAGTTACAGCTTAAAGACAAGACCACTCAGAGGTGCCAAAAATGAAGCTACACCTGTAACAACTTCCTGATGGCTGCGTACGGATACTTCTTTTCAGGTAAAAAACTGGTATTGACCTCCCACAACTCATCTCATTTTGGCTGGACTGCTCAGACTTCAGTACCCTTTACAACTAATTCAACACGGAGTTTATAGGCTTTCCCCCCATTCCTTCTTGCTCCTTCCTGTCTTTCTCTACCCCCAGCCTTTATTCATGCTTCCCAGAAACTCTGTAGTAAACCTCAAGCCTTCCACTCACGTTCCAGATTTCTTTGCTGACAGAAGAGCTACCCTGTTTCATTTTCTCCTCATCTCGTTTAGCCAGTCCCAGGCTGTGACCCCTCTAGTTTTTGTTCTTACCTACTCTCAGTTTTCACACAGTCTTAAAGTACATCCCCTCAAACAAGCTAATCAGGCAACTTATTCCATTATCCTTGGTCACTACCAAAGGAAGTACAAAACTGAAAGCACAATAAAGATTCCTTGCTTCTATTTCTGTGTCTGATCGCACTATCTCAGAATAGCATTTTTAGGTGAGACCTAGCTACTATTCAGTATGCTGGAAGCTGAGTTATGCTCAGCCTTCTCAACACACCAGGAATTACAAAAGCCCACATTATACTTAGTAAGCAAGAACACTGACATATTTTAGCTATTAAGCTCTAGAAAATCTTTAATAAGCAATGTATGAAGAGCTATTTTCCAAAACCTTATCTGGTCAAACTGGGTGGCTTTCTTTAGGCCTCAACAACTTCTAAAGTTTTCTAGAAAAGACTGGTGGGGGACCTGGCATACACAATCAAGTTCAAATCGCAGAAATTGGTCGAAGTTGTAAACAGATAACAATATGGGAGGTTTTCAGCAATCTTAGTTAGACTACCCTACCATTAGAATAATCATCATTAGATAAACACAAGCACAAGATTAAGTATCTATTATTAACTAGCTTTTCAAACTGCAAGGGATTACTTCTATTACCAAACTATCCATTCAAACACTTAACCAATATAAAACAAACTTTGTTTCAAGTGGTAATATTTTCCTAAAAAAGGACACTTAGCATTCCAAGCCTTTAGAACAACTAATTGTTCACAGCTAACAGGAATCCCACAACCACTTAGCATGATATTAAACTTACTTTAAATGCCAAAAGAAGAAGTGTCCTATCCTTTGATTTGTAAGTGCCTTCTTGAGTAAAAATCTCACAAGCTGATTATCTAAATATTGTTCATATTTCAGAACCTAGTTAGGGATAAAGAGAACATGGACCATCAGCTGCAGTTACTTCTATGAACAATACATGGATTAAAAGCAGTAAAATAAAAAGCGATCTATGTTTCACATTAAATTTTTTTAAAATGGCTGATCTTGGTATCAGTACTTGCACGTGTTAGGATTTGGACAGTATCTGCTAAGAATGCATTGACTGCCTCTATTTCAGGAACTTACCATCTGATGCTTCCTTTACTGTTACCAAATATTTTAGCCTCAGCTTGCTCAAAATTTTGAGAAGATGCTTCTGCTCATACGTTCCCGTATGTTAGGACAGCTGAAACAGCTGCCTGTTCCACTTGGTAGAACAGTTCTGCATCTCTGCAAAATTCTGGCATTTAATATCAACAAGCAACAACACAGCACTACAGAAAATGAACCACATTTCATCTCCTCCTACTAAATAATCCACAATACAAACAGAAACTTTCAATGATCTCTCTTTCACATCACCTTAAGTTCTCTTGTATTTTAAGCCTCTGATCATAAAACATATGCAAGACATCAACTATACCAAAGTATGTCATATACCTGCACTAGCTGGATTAAGTACTGGGACAGTTTGTCATCTGTCAAGTACTTCTCTAGACACCGAACTGCAAAAGCTCGCACCATTGGATCTGGATAATTACAGTCCAAAAGCTCCATTGCTTGCTCTGGCTTGATTGGAGGCCAATCTTTCACCAAACAGTACATCTGTAGACAAGAGGTCCAAGAACATTACACATTTGCATTGATTAGGAAGAAGCTGTAATACACAGCCATTAGAAGGTATAATCAGACACAAACTGCTTCTAAGTAGAAGCTGTTTACTTGCTAGTCCTCTCAATAAACGGTCTGGTATTAGTTGCCAGCTGACTTCACTATTTTATCCACTATAAAAAGAATGAAAACAAAACCTCACATTTAACTGTAATTGACAAATGATCAACAAGGATTCAAGTAATGCCACCAACATGCGATCTTCAGATGCAAACTAAGCTAAAGAACAAGAACTACAGATCAGATTGATCGGTCAGTTATAGTGGCAACTTGAATCATCTAAGTCTACACTCCATATATTATGCACACATAATATGTTTTTGACTTCCAGAAGTTTTCTTTAGAATAGCATATTTTAAAGCTTCTTCAAAACTTAAAACTTCTTCAGTGCTGGCTTCAGTTACCTGGGCCACTTCATCTCTAGAATTCCATTTAACAGACAAAAGTAATTTTGGCAGAATTTCTGGAGTATTCACACAATAGTGTCTGCAAAAGAGAAAAAAGTTATATGTACAAAATGTCATTTTTGCTTCAATAACCATCTACTATGTTCCCTCAGTCATGCATGCTGTTCTTCCTTTGTCAGCAAAATCCCATCAATACCATAAGGTGGTGTCAGGATCCACGCATGAAGGTGTGACTGCAGTAATGGGGAAAACAAAGTAATTCAACAACTTCCTTTTCTCCATGGACTTATGAAGCAAGACATACAATGCGGAATGCTTTAAAAAGCCTTTTCTGAAACACTAATCCAAACAATACAGAAACAGGAGCAAGACCCAAGTCAATCACGACAAATTTGGAGCGAATGGAGTAAAGTTTGACCATGCCAACAAGTGGGTTTTCTTTGGTTTTGTTTTTAAATACCTGTGGCTCCAGAGGAAGTCCTTCTCTTGCTCAGTGATTTCAGACAAAGGATCTCGTGTACATATGGCTCGCAGTTGCTCCTTGTCACTTTCTCTTAATTCGTTATCTCTAGCTATTCTGTTACTCTGCAGAGAGAAAGTGGTCCATTAACCCTCCAAACATTTACTTCTGTTGTCATACAACATACACGAATTAAAGTATTTTAACAGCATAGCAACACTTACAGCCTATGTCATGCAAAACTATCTTCTTGTTTCCTTTTGTTACAACTGAGAACTTACAACTTAAGAATAGAGAGAGATGAAAGACTAGGCATTTGATTTCACAACTGGTTTTATTCACTACTGGGACAAGAACAGGTACATTTCAACTAAATCAGCTGTGTGGAGAAACAGCAGCAGTTGACATCTGATGAACAACATAATGCAGGACAAAATGAAACTGTTCTGTCTCCAGTTTTGAGACATTCCCATCTCCAGTTTTGAGATTGTTGAGAGCTGCTGAAAGGAGTGAAAAAGAATCAGAACTGATAAGAGCAGAATATGGGGGATGAAGCTAGGTAAATAAAAGGTGGAACATCGTAGGAAAGCCTGAGTAACAGGAAGAGTGCAAAACATTAACCGGAATTAGTATAAGATATTAAACAAAAAGCACAAAAACCAGAACTGGTACATGCTGAAATTAATTTTACCTAAGGCTTCATTTATTAGAACCAGCTTAGACCAATGGCAGAGATATCGAAACTACCACTAGATTTTTCACAGCTCATGTGCTAAGTTCAATTTTTCTCCTATACTTTCAATTTCTTAGTTAATTTAATGTGTTTTTCACAAAGCAACGTAAGTGATGCAGTTTGAGATATCAACTACAAAATCGATTGCACTGCAAAAAGGAGAAATCTTAAGCAGCTTATATTATTGCCCTTAGTATAAAATACAACTAATAAAAAAGTTTGACACTTAAGATGAAGACATCTCCAGAATTCTCGAAGAGTTGAACGGTGTTTTTATAGTGAGGTCACATTTTCACACCCGTACGATACCTACTACTACAAAGTAAGATCAGCTCTTTTCCAAGTTCAAAATGTTTAAACTGTAGAACCATAGCATTTGGCCTCTTGTTCTGCTCTTTCCCAGGCAATTTCTACTGAGCACATTAACCAAGATAATAAGCAAGAACAAACTAAGCTTTGTCTGCCGGTTTTGTTGATGGAAATTTTCAACTGGCTGAACCAGTACTTTGAAACAGAAATGCCGACACGTCTTTTACAGAAAGTCTTTCCAACACATCTAGCTTTTAAAAATAAAAAAAAAAAGCTAAAGAAAAGAACAATCTGAAATTTCCAGGTAGGAGATCAAGGCACCCTTTAAAAGATGAAGTGGTGTTATTTCTAAGAATATGCACAAATATAGAAACAGTTGTCAGATTATATCAATATTTACTTCAGACTAAGTTCTCTACTTTACATTTATCTTTAGTTACATAAACCGTGTTCTCATGATGGGCTCACTACTATTATATGGGACAAGAATATCCTGGCCTTCAAGCTTACATCTGCCGATACTGGGAAACGAATCGACCAACAGACAGGTTTTTTAGTACCTTGTCCTGTTAGAAGCGTGGTTGTGTGGGATCTTAGTGCATCAACATGGTTTTTTTTTTTTTTTTTTATTACTATTCTGAAGCACATGGATTGGACTTAGGAGCAGGGAGAAATTACGCAGGACTACTCTGTGTGGCACAGGAAAATTTCTAGAGTACATTTTTAAATATTATGATAACAGATATAGCGGAAGTAGCAAAGCCGATGTCACTCTGCAAGGAAGTTAATGGATAAATGACTTTATAATCACCCTACTGCTGACATAAGATTGAATAGTTTATGCTGAACAAGTGATTAATTGTACATATTCATCTTGATTCTGAAAGAGTCATCCTAAACAGTAAGTCAAAAAAGTATAAAATGTACCTGCATAGTGGGTCAGAAAGATCATAGTTTAGGTCAAGCCCAGAAGGAAAATGCATTTATCCTGTTGCGGTCAACACCAAAAACTTGAAATTCTATGAATTGTGGGACAGTAAATTAGATTTAATACTTGAAAATTCTTTCATATTCGAGACATTAATGGACCTATAAATGTTGTCTTGTAGTATGTATTCATTGATTTTGAATGCAGTGTAATGCATTTCAAGGTTAAACAAAGAAAGTTGCGCTCTTTGTATCATAACAAAAACAATTATATAGAAATAATACCTCAGTGACTGCTTTGCTGATTTTACCATTTCAGACAAGCATTTTTTACCTCTTTCAAATGTGGCCAATGCTACACAATAATTTAGTATCTGATTTTTGAATGAGTAACAACATATTGCCTTTTAACTCCCTAAACTCAGTTAATATTACAAACAGCTGTAAATATGCAAAGTACCTAAATATCATAGAATCATCATAGAATGGTAGGGGTTGGAAGGGACCTCTAGAGATCATCTAGTCCAACCCCCCTGCTAAAGCAGGTTAGCCTAGAGCAGGTTGCACAGGAATGCATCCAGGCGGGTTTTGAATATCTCCAGAGAAGGAGACTCCACAACCTCTCTGGGCAGCCTGTTCCAGTGCTCTGTCACCCTCACAGTAAAGAAGTTCCTCCTCATGTTCAGGTGGAACTTCCTGTGTTCCAGTTTGTGCCCATTGCCCCTTGTCCTGTCGCTGGGCACCACTGAGAAGAGTCTGACCCCATCCTCTTGACATCCACCCTTTAGATATTTGTGAGCATTGATCAGATCTCCTCTCAGCCTTCTCTTTTCCAGGCTGAACAGACCCAGCTCTCTCAGCCTTTCCTCATACGAGAGATGCTCCACTCCCCTAATCAACTTCGTGGCCCTCCGCTGGACTCTCTCCAGTAGTTCCCTGTCTCTCTTGTACTGGGGAGCCCAGAACTGGACACAGTACTCCAGATGCAGCCTCAAATATAGGAAATTTGGCTTCAGACCTGAAGACACCACACGTTAAAAGATAAAGGGGGCAAATACAATACTAAGAGGTAACAAGGATTTAATGAAATTATGTAAGAAAGGGTAAGTAATAAGAGGATTTTGGCAGACAAGGAGGGTTTAAAGAAAAGCGGTGTGAATAATGAGAGAGAGAGACCAAAACAGGACCAAATATACAGTTTGCTTCCCTGGCAACTTAGTCACTGATGCAAATAGTCTTTCTCCCTATTTAAGCACTTTGACTTTCTTCTACAGTACTGTAAGAGTTATCACAAAAGGCAATAATTTGAGACTTTACAATTAAAAAACCCATTCTGAGGTAGAATAAAGCGATCAGTACTTTGTCACTGAAGTGGGAGCTTATTCTCCTCACCATTTTCTATTTTTGCCTACAGATGGAACAAAACTGAGCTGAGTATATATAAGTGAGGTAATAGGCTGTGTTATAGCAAAGGAATGTTATTTACCAAGAAGCCGGCTGTCCTTAAACACTCATTAAGAGCCCTGCAGCACCACTCAGTCACAATATATACCATAAGCAGATACGCTAGTCTATGATGGACTTCCTGTAGAGCATCAAAAGAAATCAAACACCTACAACCCCTTGTTCAAGATATGTGGAGATGGGACTGCTACAAGTATCACCAGAATTCCCAGACTGGAAGCTTACTGACACCTACACACTTTTTGGCACAGTAAAATTTCTCTTCTTCACACAGGCCACAAAGCTCTCTTGGGGAAACTCTCGATTCTTTGAACCACCCTCCAGTAGAAAACATAAAACACACCAACTAATTTCACAGTCTTGTCTTTAAATACATAGTGTTTCTAGCTTTACTGCTTTTCTTTTTTTCTCCTTTTAATCATAAGAAATATGCTTATAAGAAAGCTCCAAACATCACCAAAAAGCCAACTGTCAACACACAGGTTTTCTTTATGGAAGAGTGGAGATAAAGGACTACACTCACATGTATGCCAGTCAATTTCTTAGAATTGTCTGTACTTAACAGTCATAACTAGCCCATTAAACAGCCAGTAAAGAGTTATAAGCATCTTTAGGTTTCAAAAGGAAGCCTACCTATAGACATGAAATTGTAACAAAATAAAACCAGTATCAATGAAGGAGAATTACAACTTCAAACAGTTAAACTAAGTAGTTTAGACATCTGAATTAGCAACATACAAATGGTCCAAAAAGCTCTAACCTCTAACAGTTTGCACAGTAAGACAGTTTCTCTTTAAAGCGTTCTGGTTGGCTAGTGAACCATTAGGTCAGTTTACTGGTAATATTAAGTAAGGAGAATATACTACTCACTCTGCTAAACATAAAATAGAAGTTTGATTTTTTGCTTCTACAATAAATCAGGATACATGGGAAAAAAAGTTTTATCACTAATATACTGGGTAAAACAAAAAAACCTGTAGCATTTTAGTAGCTAATCTTGGAAGAGGAGTTTGCCTTACCAGCCCCGCACAGCTGTAGTTAAACCCCAGTTCACGTGATATAGTCCAATTGGCATGTTCTTCGATCACCGTCATATCTGGAAACTTTACAGGATTGCTAAACCAATCGAATTCCAGCTCTAAACATGGAGTTTCCTATGTAAAAGGAATTTAAATTACTTATTCTGTTGAATTATCCTAATTATAACACAGCATATTTTGAAAATGTACTCCTGAAGAGTAAGTTGGCATGCAAATACTTACCTTATTTGGATTTGATCCAGTAACACCAATAGGATTCAACAAATCCTCCAGCCCATGAGGTACTGCCCAAAGATTCAAAGCCATTTTCCCAGATACAAGAGTGTCTGTGTAATCAAACATGTTTATATTTCCCCAAGCCAATGGGCAGTGCTCCTTAAAGAGATTAAAAGATGATTTTTCAGTGTCATCTATTAATTACTGCAGAGCGAGTCAGGAGAAACAACATTTTCACCCCAGAGGAAGTTGTTACATTCCCAGACTAGCAGAAAGCAGGTTGTGGAAGCTGTACTGTATTTTATTATGAATGACTGTCATGGCAGTCACTCTGCAGGGCAATACCAAAACACTTGCAAACACATGCTAACATTTTCCCCACAAAGTAACTCAAGATGACGGAGAGAGAGTTTTTTTGACAGATAGAGACTTTATACCAAGGCCTGTAGTGACAGAACAAGGGGCAACACTTCTAAACTGAAAGACAGCAAGTTTACATCAGGCATACGAAGTTCTTTCTTATGATGTGGGTGGTCAGACACCAGAACAAGTTGTCCAGGGAAGCTGTGGATGCCCCATCATTGGAAGTATTCAAGGTCAGGTTGGGTAGGGCTTTTGAGCAACCTGATCTAGCCAAATAAGTCCCTGTCCACGGCAGGGGGGTTGGACTAGATGTTTAAGGTCCCTTCCAACCCAAACCATTCTGTGATTCTTTAAGATTCGTAAACCTGGTTGTAGACAAATAACTTTAGAGTACCTGTGACACACACTCAAACCCAGAATGTAACAATGCTGGTGGCTAGAATTAGATGCCACACATAGATTCTTAAAAATTGCTGGTTAGGATCTTGCATCCAATGCTAAAGCAACACAAATTTTCATTACTTTAAAAATCAACTCTAAATTCAAGTATAAATACTGCCCTTTTTTAATGAACATGTGAGTAGCTTATGAGTTTAGAAACTTGAGTTTAAAGGCACTTGTACCTCAAGACACCAACACTGACCTCTGTGTCTGGCAATACAGCATAGACACTATTTACAGCTTGAACGGATAAGCTTTTTCGTGTGTTTAATTTCTGACCACAAAAACGTGGTAGTCTGAGTAAGACACAAGAAAAGAAAAATCCCTATTTTAATCAGATTCAAATCAAACATTGCACTAAGACTCACTGCTGGGACAGCATTTACCAAGTATTTTCCCAAACTTGAGTTAAGTAGCTTTTGTTTGTTAGTGTATTGAAGCCGTTAAGTATTTTACCTCTTTAGCACCCTTCCGGCCTTTAACAGAACAGATAGAAAGGCAGAGCCGAGCAGCACGTGGAAGATCAGGAATGTACATGTCATATAATAGCCATTCATTCCATCTGTAACGTTTAAAAAGCAGAATAAAACCAGTTTAAAGGACGGCATAGAAGACAACTGCATTTAATCAACAGCTATACTAAAAAGCATTTGTTACACCCCTACCTGAACTGTGGATGTGCATAAAGAGTACACTTACTTACTGAAGAAGGGTCCTCCTACACACATTTGACCACATCTACTCCTTTTGGGAACGAAAACCTCCCCAGTCAGCATTCTAGCACCAACACTGTCTAAAAAGCCATGACAAGTTCAATTCCTGCAAACTTAGTAATAGGTTCATTCACTTTCACTCTTGCAAACCTACTGACTGCAACTGGCTGTGTAGGTATAACCTGAAGATAATGGATTTGCGTGTGTGCTACACTAAGGTCAGGTTTAGCTTGTGAAATATTTTTCACTTCAGGGGAAAAAAAGCAAGTGGTAAAAAATGTGGCATAGCTTTCAGAACTCAACTAAATTTGAACTAATAAAAAATAAAAAGATAACTGCCAGATGGGAATGTAACACAAGAAGTCCAAAGCAATATTCGTAACCCAGATAATATTCAATTTACCACAGTAATGAAAGCACAGATTGGTTCTACAGGAATATACATTTTGTTTTCATGAACTCCTAAGTAGACTTTATCTCTCATTTGGCAGAGCCGTGCTTTTGAAGAGGAACTTCTGAATACAGTTTGTTTTCCTAAGCAGATTGCCATGCTGAACTCTCTGCATTGGACGAGGCAGCAGCTTCCAAGGACAGCATTAATTTTTCAATGTGTCTGTAGCTACTAAAAGCAGAGTTTTACAAAGAAATAACTGTCCAAGCCCTTCTAAGAAGGAAGAAGTTGGCAGATAACCTTTAATTCACTTTTCTTATGTGTTCGTTTCTTATAATACAGATCTGTGTTATTATATACATGTTTTCCAGCAACATCCTTCACCACCTTTCCAAGAAGGTTTTAGTTCTAAAACAGTTTAACTATCAGGTCAAGTATAGCTATCTTTGGGGAAACTCAGAAGGAGAGGCTGGTTTTCAGTAACTGCATATATTACTAGGCCTTCTTAATATAGCACCTAATCTCATTCACACAAAATGTACAGACAAAAACATGAATACATTCCAAAACTTTCAAAGACCTGAAGTCAGACAGAAAATGCAAGTCAAGAATTACTTCTGAAGACACTCTGCATCTTATCCTAGCAGACACTGAAATTTCACACCTCCTCATTAGTTAGTTATGGGTAGAAATCAGTCTTTTAGACACTTGTTCTCAATACGTTTATATATGCTCATATAAAGTTTCTTTTTGCACATTAATGATACTTTTAAGTTAATGTGATTTATTTTTCCAGATAATATTCACAGTAGATCAAATCTGAAAATAATGAGCCCAGAGATGGCAGTGACTTCCATGTTAGCAAGTGATACCCTTCTCTCCACACTCAGGGGCTCTGCTTTAGCACACACTACCCAACCTCACGGAAACAAATTTGCAGGTTACATTTCACCATGTTGCCTCATGGTGAAGGTGAAACCTGAATCTGCAACTGGAACACCCGCTATTGATCCACCGTCTAAAAACAGAGCTCAGTTGCCCAGAGCTATGCTGATTTCACAGTATTAATGACTAATTACGTTGGCGTTTGAGCCAACTGCACGCATAAAATAGATGTGTTCAGTAAAGAAACTATACTATTATATGCAACGAGACAAAATACTTGTGTTTGAATTAAATTAATTCTATTTATAAATACAAGGTTAGGTAAAAGTGTTCTTACAAAACTTAAGCAAAGGAATTCCCAGCAAGAAGCTCTACCTGAATAATGTCTAAGTTGAGTCTTTACTCCTTCAGTGCTACCGTTTACGACACCGTGAGAGTCAGGTTCTCTATAGTCATTCAAGTACTTGGCTTACCTGGGATTAGAACAAGGTACCCTTTGAGTATTCACATTGTCACACAAAGGTTCCCCTCCATGGTAGATACCTGTTCTAACATAGATCTGAAAACAAGGTTAATATTAGTACTATCTTTGAAATGTTACTATAAACATTTTTTTTTCCACTGCTATCAACAGATATTATGATTACAACATATTACCCCTTAATTTCCATCAAGTAAAAACCGAAACCAAAAGCCAAACAGCTCCACCACCCCCTAACTGAAATTCATTCACACTCTGCAAGATGTGAAGCGTCGTAGAGAAGTATACCGTTCTAGAAAAAAATATTTTGGTCTTTTTCCTCATTAATTGCAAAATTAATTCTTAAAAGTACAATAATAAACTTGAAATGAACTCTAAAAAACCTTGGAATTTATTTTTCAATTCTTCCTCTGCCAAGCTATAGTGAAAGAAAAGACTGAACCAATTATGAGAAAGTTAGAGAGCCAGGCTTGTAGCATGACTTCAGTGGAACTGAATCCTACCTGCCTTTTCTCCTTGATCTTCCCACATCTCCCTTTGTTTTTAAAAAGATAGCAGCACACTATCCAGCACCCCCTCATCAAAAGTACTCCCAATTACTGTAATACATTCTTAGACATAATAATTATTTAGAATATAAATAACAACATGCATTTTGTTCTTCTATCCATTACAGACACAGCTGATGTGAAATATGCAAACTGAGTTCTGCTCCTATCAGGCAGGATATCTAGCTAAATACCACAACTCATGACTTCTAAGCAGGAAACAAAAGTTTTCAGATACTAAAACATGGCTGTATTTTTTTAGAATTGAGTGCTTAAATTTTAAAATAATGAAGTGGTCTAATTTTTTAACGTGCTAAGTGACACCTCTTTTCCAACATAAACACAGAACAGAAAACTCAGGAGGGAAACAATGAGTTGCTGAAAACCATACATGATGCCATACAGCATTTGCCTTACCTTGTCAATGTCTCTAATGTTCACATTTACATAGGTTGCACAGAGGATTCTTATTCTGAGCGCACTATTTATAGTCCAGAGGGATTTGGCTGTAGCTTCTCCATTCATGTAGGGTGTAGCTGTAGAGATACGCCTGGAGTAAGATGGCATTGTAAAGGTGTCCAGTGGAAGCTGGGAATATAGGCTTTCCTTAGCCATCAGCATCAGATTGGGCATGCGACCAAGCATTATACAGCTTCTTATATACTGCAAAAAAAAACCAAAATAAAAATCCAGTACGTTTTCAAAGTGTACTTGGTAATCTATACCTAAAAATATTCAGGAAAATATAAGAGCTTATCATTGTCCCTGTATGTACACCCTTTACAGTGTTTATAATACCAAATAGTTCAATATGTTGTTGGGTAGGATTGCTCAGTAGCACTTCATACAAATTTTGATATATGACTAACATCTAAAACAGTGGAAGGTCGAACTGGAGAGACAGAGCTGACAAAACGACAAGTCAGGTTTCCTGTAGTGCACCTTCGCACCAGCCCAGTGCAGCACAAACAAAGCAGGCTGCCTCCAGATTAGAGCTGTTCCTGGAAGCAGTTTAGCTGTCTTTGCATAGCAAGCTGCGGTACTAGTCTGCTGTGCCGGCCTAGCACAGGTGACTGATACTCCCAGTAACAGGCAGAGAGCACAAAACAAATGGCAGACACACTCATTCTTGGTTCAGTTGTGCTTATGACCTCCAGCTCAGCACTGATCCTGACAGGCTCTAGCTGTAACGTTATATGGTGTCCATTCTGGACTGAGCACTGAGAGCATTTAGTCTGGCAACAGTAACACAAAATACAATGTTAAGACAGGCCCAGCCCTGAGTGTAATTAGCCAGCTCTTTTGCGGCACAGTAAAGGCATAGCAGGTACTTCTGAAGAAACCACGCTAGATCAAATAGGTCTCGTGTTTGATGTCAAGATGACTGTGCAAAATTATTCACGTATGCCTATACTTGTTCCCCAGCTCCCATAGAACAGAGCTGCTTTTCCTATTATTCAGGATCCCCCACCCTCTTTCTCTCCCTTCACTGCTCCAGAGAGCAGATTGTCAACCATTTTAGATGAAGGAATAGAAGCTGTTATTACAACAATACATTCCTCAAAGAGGAAGCAGCAGCAGTCTGTCAGGAAATCTACAGGGTAACATTGCTGTCTGCTCCAGAGAGGGCTGCTCAGATGCTCTCTGTCAGCAGTTCTGTCTCTCGCTCACAGCACTAACAAAACCCAGGCAATGAAGGACAGCCAGCCACAAAGAAGATTTAACAATGATTTACGTAGCGCTGCAAGTTTATGACTTCTTCAGTAAGATCAAAAAGTTTAAAGATGTAAGTGACAGGAAAACAAACGCTTTGTTGAGATTTTTCCATCCCTAAAGGGGGAAGAATCATAGTAGCAATAGTTGCTTCACAGTTTAACACCTGATCACGTTTCCTTTTGTATTACATCAGTCCCATTTAAGCATAACTCATCTCTTGCCATCAGAAATCTAGAGTATTTCTGAAAGTACCTACTCCTGATCACTAATGTTAGGGGTAAACTACTTCAAAGATAATAAATCACACCAGTGATGTAAACCCTAGTTTAATCTACCTTTTCTTCCTCCTCCTCTTTTGAAGCACATACATGTGTAGTGTGCAGATTTGTTGATGTATTAGCCAATTAAAGAAGCGTACACTTTTACACTGTACGTTTTGGATTAGTTTCTTGAAAAAGCAAGCCAGTCAAAAAAATTGATCACTTTTCTCCCTTGCAAGTTTGGATTGCTTTAGCGTACTTCAAAATAAATCTATTACATTACTCACCTTATACTGGCTCAGTGGATATTTTTCTAGCAAGTATTCATCACAGCCACACACTTTTAAAATATATTTGCCCTGGTACTCCAAGACACAAAGTTTCAGTTGTTCAGATGAGAGCAACATACTTCGTGTTTTCTTCCTAATTGCTTCAGCAATGACTTGCTCAGGCACACAGTCATGATTGATTTTTAAGGTGTATTTCTGCTTATCGTTGTTTGGTGAAACTATTACCCATATTACCACTATAATTTGCCCTAGAATAAATGCAAAATAACGTCAGGCTTGTCAGTTTCAAAACAAAGCAAAACACCCACAAAAACACACACCCCCACCCCAAAACAACTCCCACACTACCCTCACCAAAGAATTGCTTGTAGTACTACTGATAGAAGATGTAAACAAGATTCATAGCCCAAACTGACAGAGAGTTTATAACTTGTACAAGGAACTAAATGTGCTCAGTTTACTTTTGACCCTAGTGTAAAATCCAAACTTTTACCCCTTGAGGTTAAGAGTATTTTTATTAACCAAATACTACTGACTATTTAGCCTTCAAGAAAACAGCAGTAACTTTTTCCACATTTGAGGACTGCAAGATAGCTCAGCGAATCAGCATCACTTAATTCCAGAATCCTGAATGTCAGAGAAAAAAAAATGCAAAGCCAACAAGCTGCTTCTGCCCCTTAAAAAGAACACCTCTATTTAGCAAGTTGTATTTCAGGATTTAGTTATTCGAATAGTAAAAAATGAGATTTTAAGTGTTGTCTTCCTTTTGAATCTACATTCTATCAAGAAAGATATTCTGAATAACCTAAGGTATAGGACATCACTAAAGTGTACTACATACAGTGATTTACTTAAGTCACCAGCTGTACTCTTTGATTTCAATCACCGAAAAAACCCATTATGTTTCTACTATAAATATTCATCTTACCTTTATCTAGCTTATTGTATATGTGTTTGGGTAGCTCAGACGAAGACTCTACATTTGGAGGACAGACATATAATGCTCTACTATGTGGTGCATTGGCATCTCGAAGATCCACTGCTTCTTTACAAACATTAAGAATATTTCTTCTGAAGTCTTGTACTTCTGGATCCTTAACCATGTCAAATTCGCAGACAGGCATGCCAATAGCAAAACCTACAATATTGAAGAAGCATGAGGAAATAACTGTAACCAATCACTAAAGCTAAAGATTCCTTCCATTAGTGACAGAAAACGCACGCTTTAAGCAAAATGCAACCTAAAATCTGTGTGTTAACCACTGGCTTCTACTTGTACACATAATTGTTTTATATCACTCAAGACCACCACAGTTCTAAAGTCAAGTGCACTCAGCATTCACAAAAAAGGTTAGAAAACAGGTGTACATTCACTGAAGATTCTGGAAGCATTAAATCATCACTCTGACAGCTAACACTCCTCCTGGAAGAAACGAATCAGTAATAAACTTCCCTTGAAGTCAGCACAAAGTTTTTTAAGTGCACCAGAGGAGCTGCAATGTCTGATTTTTTTCTAAAAGCTTGCGAGGATTATTGGTAGCTATTAGGACCACAATCAACTTTGCTTACAAATGAATGACAGCTATTCAATTTTTCTTATGAACTACGTTACTTAAAAATGTGACAAGCACTCCAAGAGATACTGAACTTTAGCTCTTTGGCATAGACTCATGTAGTAAGAGTCCATTTCTCTCAGATGCTCAGTCTCAGACGTATATCCACTTACTTTAATGAGATTGCTTTGCATAAATAATTATTTATGCATGAATGTTCAAATGGAAACTTTCAATTGTCCTATTGCATGATTAGCTAACCACTATTCTCCCTAAGTCCCGAGCAGGTTAAGCTTTACAAAACAGTAATTCACCTATGATGCATTCATAACAATGAAATAATGTTACAATTAGGAGCACCCCAGAACAAGTATTTCCAGTTGAAGTATCTCTACCATTGCAATACACATCTGTTAGCAACTAAAAGGGAGCAGGTATGCTTGTACTGCCTGAATTTAGATACTTGAAACATATGTTAGTCTCCCTGTGCTTTCTCAATGGACAATGGAAAATGATATGCTACTTCAGAGACAATTCAAAACATCGCAAGTTGTCTTCCCTCTGCCCCTCCAACAGATGTTTTTGTTCCCCTTCCCATGCTCGTTTTGTACGAAAGCAGGGGGAAACATCTCATTTCTGAAATTTTAATTTCTAAGCAAGATAGAGGCGTATCAGAAGGCGTGCTATCACTAATGTAGTTAAAGATTTGTAATTAAATTCAGAATTTACAGTTCTGTAAGCTTCAAGACAAATTAAGATTGACTTCCCAAGCAAAAGAACAGGTACAATCAGGCTTCACTCTGGAATAATATGAAATCCTGCTAATAAGAGACAAGCAAAAAACCATCCTCTAACCCACATACAACTACAAATATGAACAAGCAAATACTTTACGTGTGAATGAAATAGAACAGAAAAAAATTCAGTTCACAGTTTACAAAAGTTGGCTTTACTACGATCAGCATCTTTGGACATTTCATGCAACAACTGACAATTATGAAATGCAACCTTTGACAGATACAGGTGACAAACACAATTCCTTTCACTGCTTTGATTTTGAAGAGGAGAAACCAGTTAAACAGATTAGCTATGTTTGAATAAAGATGATCTCACCTATTTCTCTATTCAGGATCTTTTCTTCTCTGTTACCTACTGGTTCAATAACTTTTAGAAACGGCTGAAATAGTCGCAAGTCACAAAGCCTCCGTGTTTCATCAAAAAATTCTTCTCTTTCTGCTTCTTGTGTAACACTTACAAAAATGTAAGAAGATTCATCTTGAAGGAGCTGATAGAGAGGGTATTTTCTTGCTTCTTTAAAGAGTTCATGTTTAATAGTTAGTAAGGTGGCCTCACGGAGGCATTCTAGAGTCACTATCATTCCATTTGGGAGAAGACACTCCACAAGGATTCTCGGTGGCATTAAGTGGATGCCCCATAGTTCGCCAGATGATGGTCGTGGAGGCATTTTTAAGTCTCTGGAACACTTTGTGCTGAAAGTTTTTCAAGCACTGATTCGTACAAGTAAACCTAGGTAAAAATCAGAAATTTAAATATTAAAACTTAATACAAACATCACAGGAATTTCAGATAAAATTGTTCAAATACCGCTTATAACTGTGGATGAATATTCATGGCTATATTTTACATTCATAAAAATGAGAAAGACTTGATAAAACTAAGTGTCTATGGAACTTGTATTTAATGTAAATATGTGCTCAAATAAAACAGTTAACAGCAGAATCACATTAGTTTGGAAAAAATTCCAAGATACATATCATTTTTAAAAAATAGAGGTTTATTTTTTTTACCTGGAGCATATAGTTTATTAGAACACTTCAACATAGGGGATGAAGCTATCTAATATTTAAATTATTATTACAGTAATTTTTAAGCAAATCTCAAACCTGGTTCTTCACATTTTTAATTTGTAAAGAGAAACACTTAGTAGCATTTGGATGAGATACAAATAACCAGTTCCATTCAGTTCAGCCAAAGCAATGCTTCTTTTTAAAAAAAAAAAAAAAAAACCTTTTTCTCATCCCAAATCTCTTAAGTTTTCACACACCACTAACGTAAGTATTTACTAAAACCTCTAAACTTGATTTTAAGAATCCATCTACACACAAAATTTGGCCTTAGCTTTTTTAGGTCAGTAAAAGCTATTTACACCAGCAACAAACCCCTTTTTCCATGAATGAGACTGAGTTCCCATTAAGACTTTTTCATTGGGCTTGTTTTAATTAGATCAATTCCCTGTTCTAGTTCCCTTTGGCAGCCACATGAATGTATTTTCCAAGCCAAAGCAATGGAGGGGAACACGTGTCTGACCTTCTAGCAGCACTAGAACACGTACAAGAAAAAAAATGTACCTGGACAGAGCAGACATGTCTTAAAGCCCAGTGACCAAGAACAGATGACAGACAAAGAGCAGAAGAACTAGGTGGGCACGCAGTGATATTTCATCAATAAACTCTCCTAAATCATAGAATCATAGAATGGTAGGGGTTGGAAGGGACCTCTAGAGATCATCTAGTCCAACCCCCCTGCTAAAGCAGGTTAGCCTAGAGCAGGTTGCACAGGAATGCATCCAGGCGGGTTTTGAATATCTCCAGAGAAGGAGACTCCACAACCTCTCTGGGCAGCCTGTTCCAGTG
>VZSC01006000.1:0-10790 GCA_013398225.1 Steatornis caripensis | reverse complement strand
CTTATGCGCCAGAACCGAAAGAGCAGAGAAGTGGTGACACCTGANTGCTGGAACATCAGTAAGAATGGAATGCAGTAAGGCCCTTGCTTATAGTTATCCCTATGGAGACCAAGGTCGATGCCTGCTTCTGCTAAGTTTCTTATGCGCCAGAACCGAAAGAGCAGAGAAGTGGTGACACCTGAGACCCTGCGGTGGGGAGGAGCGGGTAGGACAGGTGACCCAAAACTGACCAAAGGGAGTATTCAATCCCATCCGTGTCATACTCGATATAAAGCTGAGGGATCATGAGTGTCACTCTCTTTTCTTCTATGGCCAGCATCCGAGGAAAACTCTGTCTGATTCTTCTGCCTTCCATCCCAATCCATGCATTCCTGAATCCAACTCCTGCCTCCTGCTGAGTACAGCCCAGGACTTTCTCCAGGGTGTGCCCTGAAGCATCCAGGTGACATACTTGTCATCGGTTGGGGGGAGCTCGATATTGGTTTTGTACATACATGTGTATTTGTATATATTTCATTATTATTTCTTCCTATTATTATTATACATTATTACTGTAGTTAGATTAAAGCTGTTTTATTTTTTCCAACCCGTAAGTCTCTTTCCCTTTTCTCTTTCCTCCACCTTTGGGGAGGGAGCGGGTTAACGAAGAGCATCTGTCATTTGTGTAATAGCCAGCCTAGCTTTAAACTGTGACAGTATGAAAAGAAAATAAAGCATGAAAGCACTTTGGAAGGTTACTTTTTTTTTCAGAGTAACTAATAAGGCTGTATTCATACATTCAGTTGAGTATATGTCTATCTGATACCATATCCATGTTTTCTTTGTGATTAAAAAAATCCATTATTTATTTCTGTCTCGTGTCTGCTCTCCATCTAAGCCTAATCTAATACTTCTACTGAATGATCTTATTCTGAAAACAGTTTTCAGGCAATGAATGACAAGACCTATTATACTATAAATTAATATTGTACGTCTGATCCTAGGTCCAGAAACCTTTGCCTGTGTGTCTGCATGGGCCGAGTGTGTAATTATATTTATATGGTCATATCAAAGTGTGGTGGATTGACCTTGGCCAGCTGCCAGACTCCCATCCAGACTCTCTCTTGCTCTTCCTCCTCAACAGGACAGGGGAAGAATATAAGATGAAAAAGCTCATGAATAAAGACAGAGAGATCATTTACGAATTACCATTACTGGCAAAAAAACTTCATCTTGAGAAAAATTACTTAATATATTGTCAATTCAAAAATAAAAAAAAAGAATGCAAAAAATAAAAGAAAAGCAAAAATTAAAATACCCCCACCCTCTTTCCATGTTCAGCTTCACTGTCGACTCCTCTACCTCCCTGACACCCGGGGGCTCAGGGGGGTGGGAATGGGAGGATGTCCTGGGTTCTGCTAGGATAGAGTTAATTTTCACAAGAAAGCTGGGAGGGGGATAGTCTACCCAAACTAGCCAAGCAAGTATTCGATGCCAGATGCCACTGATGGAAGGGAGGCTCTGGTTCCTATTCCCGGTGGTGAGCGATTGTGCTGTGCATCACTCGTTTGTATTCTCTCTTGTTAGTATTATAGTTCTTACTGTTATCGTTCGCCTCTCTCTTTCTCCGTGTTGTTGCATTAAACCTTAACCCACGAGGGCTGCCATTTCTCTTCTGATTCTCCTCCCCGTCCTGGTGTGTGGGGGTGGGGGTCTGGGGGCAGTGAGTGAGCGGCTGTGTGGTTCTTTGTTGCCGGCTGGGCTCAAACCACGACAGAGGGTTGTTGTCCATACATGACAGCTTGCATCCTCACACTTTTCCCCTGCTCCAGTGTAGGTCCTTCCACAGGCTGCAATGTGGATACCTGCTCCACCACAGTCTCTCCACAGGCTGCAGGGAAGTATCTGCTTCCTTGCCTGGAGCACTTCTTCCTCCTCCTTCTTCACTGACCTTGGTGTTGCAGGGTTTTTTCTCACACTTTCTCCTCAGTCCACAGTGCCTGTGTGGCATTTTGCCCTTTCTTAAATACATTTTCATAGAGGTGCCACCAGCATCTTCACACACTCATCTGTGGCTGTGGTGGATCTGGCTGGGACTGTCTGGAGCCATCATGGTGTAGCCTTTGGTTTCTTCTCACGGATGTCCCCCTGCAGCCCCCTACTTCCTAACCTTGCCATTGATGCCGAATAAAACAAGTCAGGTATCAGTATTTTTTTTCTGCTTTTGGTTTTAGCAGGATCCCTTGGATCAGAGCTTTTATTGTGCAGTAGCAAAAAAATTAGGAATGTTGTAACATTATTGGCTTATGAACTTACGTTAATTTCCCTGATCATCTTCACACAAAATAATTTGAAGGCAATACATTCATAGTTCTAGCCCACAGCAGGACAGACACTTATAATAATTATGTCTATACCTGGTTATTGGCCTGAGGCTTTCAGAGCTGTTTTTTCCCTATAATAAAAACTATAAAATAGTACTTTGTCTACCTAGTGTATGAATTTAATTTCATTTTCCTATTCTTACTATTATTCACAACAATCACAAACTTGTTAATGTCTGAAATATGTAAATAAAGAGTAATATTTATTAAACATCCCAGTGGTTCTTTATTTTTACATCCAGCACTCTCTCATTCTCTTCTTTCCAGCTGATTGTGAACCTAGTCATTTTATTCAGCAGCAACAAAAAGCAATAAGCAGGGTACCAGACTTGTAATACGCTTAGATACAAATATTTTTTTCAAAACCATTTCAAATCTTGATGCAATCAGGTTATTTAACAGGACATATTAAACAGAAGGAATAATGAAATAATAGTAGAGATAGTTATCAGAGCGAAAAACTAAAGCAAAGGCACTTCTCTTGCTCCATCACATTCCAAGGGATAGAGGTGGGGATGACCACCCTCTAGTTTCCTGTATCCTTCTTGAGCTTTTTGAAGATAGAAGTGACATTTGCTTTCTTCCACTGAAAGAAGTGAACATAGTGGCGCATTATGCTGAGTATATGAACAGAAATTGCATCTTGAAATTTATAGTTTTCTCTTACAAAACAGAGGTGATGATAGATTTCCACCTGCCCTACTGTAAATTTAGAGGTGTGATTTATTTAAAAAAAACCCACTCTTAAAATATCTACATGCATGTAAGAGTAGAGTTTGATACTAGTGTTTGTGTTGTTGCTGATGTTGCTATTTTCGTACTGTATAGTTTCAAGATGTGATTATGAATAGCAGTACTTCATTTGTGAGTAATTTTTAGCATTTATGGTTAATTAACCAAGCAGTGTGTTATCCAGACTTTACAGTAACACATCCCAAACTCTCACTCTAAAAATTCTCTCCCATTAGGAAAAGTTACTACTACCTCAGGAAAGAATGATCTTCCATTTTTCTGTACTTTCTCCAGTCTCAATCACATTGCACATCACTAGAAGCAGAGAGGAATACAATTGCCATGTGTCAATACATGAGCATATGTTCTGTGTAAACACATACAGTATTTATAATATAAGCACTACATAGGTACATTACATGAATGTACTCATATTTTTTGTATAATACAATGTTTATTTTAAAGAAATAGTGCAATTGCATGCTATGTTCAGTATTAATATTATGTTTTACTAATCTGTGATATTTAGTTACTACATTTAATTAAATCCCAGAATCAATTAAGTGCCAAAACAATTAACATCCTCAGAAGCATATCTGAACCCTAAGAATTACAAATAACTAATGAAATTTTCAGAAACTTAGAAATATGAAGCTTAAAGTGATGCAAATTTCATACAATATGTCCTGGTTTGGGCTAGGACAGAACCAATTTTCTTTTAGTAACTTTAATTTTTAGTCAACTTTATTCCGGGTTGCTGCACTCTCTGAAATTAACTGCATGTTTTTCAGACAGTATCTACTTCTAGGAATGATAAGGCTTGATGTTTATAGTTAGTGCTGGAACATCAGTAGGAATGGTATGCAGAAAGGTATATAGTTATTCCTATATATAAATATATGAGTATGTATTTATATATATATAAAGGCTTATATTTATTCCTATGGAGACCAAGGTTGATGCTTAATTCTGCTAACTTTTGGTGTGTGTTTTTGGATTGTTGCATGTTGCATCCAGAGCTCACAGCTGATGTATTTGGTGCAGTTCATGCCCATGGTCTGCGGGTTGAACATGTTGATCTAGAGGAAGTTTCTGGGTGCCAGTTCCTGAAGACAGCTCTAGTTCCATCACCATTGTACTTTCCTCAGTTTCAACAAAGTCCAGTCTTCATTGATTTGAGTGATTCTTGCTGTAATACTGTGGATATGGCATATAGAAACTTTTCACATTCATGGATAACTTGTGCAATAGTGTCCATGATCAAGTTTACTCCTTGATCATGATCCTATCTATATGTTGCATCTCTTTCTTGATGGTCTGAAGTGTCATGGGCCCATCGAGCTGTAAATAATTCACCCTTGTGTTGACAGACCAAATCCACATGAACTACATTAATCTTAGCAGCCTGATTCACCTGTTGGTTGTTTTGAGGTTCTTCAGTGGCCACACTTTTCTGTCTCTTCCTCCTGTTCTTGTGATGGCCCTGGGTTCAGCTCTCACTACGAGAGCAAATTTTTTAATGTATTTCTTCTTTTGTATGGGGGCTACTGGTACCAGCATGGGGTGATTCACTAGTTCAGCTGCAGTGCCTGTCACCAAGGTTTGAGTAGTCACATGGCCTGAGGCTGGGGTTGGAGTAGATGCAGTACTTGTCATCAGAGTTGGAACACCTGCAGTGCCTGTTGCTCTGTATTCCCCCTCTTCGCCCTGAGTGTGCTGCGTAATATTGACCAGTGTTTGGTAGATACTGGCCAGGGCCCAACACAGTGCGGTAATTTGTGCCTCTTTGGAATAGCTGCAGGATTTTCCTTTCAAATATTCTATCACTTCATCACTGTCCTGGGTTTGGCTAGGATAGAGTTAATTTTCACAAGAAAACTTGGAGGTGGATAGCCAACCCAAACTAGCCAAGCAGGTATTCGATACCACTGACAGTCATGCTCAGTATATAACTGGGGGGCTGGCCAGGCAAGACACGGGAGGCGCAGCCAGGAAGGGCGTGGCTGGGAAGGGCATGGCCAGAAAGGGCGTGGGGCAGATCCATTTCCCGTTCCGGGTGGTGAGCGGTTGTGCTGTGCATCACTCGTTTGTATTCTCTCTTGTTAGCATTATAGTTGTTATTGTTACTGTGCGCTTTCTCTGTTTTGGGGCATTAAACTGTCTTTATCTCAACCCACGAGGGCTGCCGCTTTCTCTGCTAATTCTCCTCCCCATCCCAGTGAGGGGGGGGGAGATGGGGGTTGCAGTGAGCTAGCGGCTGCATGGTTCTTTGTTGCCTGGTGGGCTCAAACCGTGACAGTCCTTTTTGGTGTCCAATGTGGGGCACGAAAGGGTTGAGATAGTGGCAGATCTGACCAGAGTGTGTTAAACCAAAAGTTGTGATACGCATTTATTTATTAGCTAAAGAGTTGCTGGTAAAAATGTTACTTTATTTGTTCACATGGTGGTGGTCTGTAAATCCCTACCTGCACCATGTATTCCCTGTGGTGCTGTTTATCACCTCAGGTAGAAAGATCAGGGCCATCATTCTGCTCTACTGGCTGATGTTGGCTTACAATATGATTGCATCCCTGGCTGTGAGTCTGATCTGTTCTTTGTACCTGGTGTTGTTGTGGTGCCCGTGTTTCGGGCACCTCCTCGCGGAACTGATCTGTAATTGCACCCAATCGATGGGAAAGGGGGGGAATACTTTCACCCACCCTTTCACCTCCTTTTCCTCCTTCAGGCTAACTACATCAGCTTTTGAGAATTTTGAATATGCTTGGGATGTTCAAGATAGCATGGTCTCATTGCTATGTCTCCTGAAATTAATTATGGTTACAAAACTTTTCTTTAAAGATACTGCCCAGAGATGTACCCCAACCCCAACATCAGGCACTGTGGCTACCCAAACCCCAGCAACAGGCACTCTGGCTACCCCAACCCCAGCAACAGGTGTTGCAGCTGAACCAGAGGGACAACCTGTGCCAGTATCAGTTCCCCCTATACAAAAGAGAAAATATACAAAGAAATCGGTTCACTTAGTGATGGATGAAGGTGAACCAGGGCCATCACGAGAACAGGAGGAAGAGGCAGAACCAGAGATCATCACCTGATCTCTGTCCCTGAGCGAGCTGTGGGATATACAAAAGGATTTCAGCCACCATCCAAGTGAGCATATTGTTACCTGGCTGCTCCGATGCTGGGATAACGGGTCTGGTAGCTTGGAATTAGAGGGTAGGGAAGCCAAGCAGCTGGGATCCCTGTTTAGGGAAGCAGGCATTGACAAGATGATTAGGAAAAAAACCGAAGCCCTCAGCCTCTGGAGATGACTCTTATCAGGCATAAGGGAAAGGTACCCCTTCAAGGAAGACGTTAGATGTCAACCAGGCAAGTAGACCACCATGGAGAGGGGGATCCAGTACCTGAGGGAATTAGCTGGGCTGGAGGTGATTTATAATGATCTGGATAGTGAGCAGTCATCCACAGATCCAGATGAAGTTAAATGCACACAACCCATATGGTGGAAGTTTTTATGGAGTGCACCACCATCGTATGACAACTCATTGGCAGTAAAGTCCTGGAAAGAAGGTGAGGGACAAACAGTGGATGAACTGGCTGGCCAACTCTGGCAATATGAAGGCAGTCTCTCTTCCACCCTGCGGTCCTGTGTCTCAACTGTGGAAATACTGCCAGATCTGATGGCTGCAAAATTGTCCCAAGAGTTCCATCGGTTTGAGAATAAGATCTGTCCCCCACCTGTACGGACGCACATCTCGGCTAATAGGAACACGTGCTCCTCTGCTCGAGATAGAGAATATAGAAAGTACACACCTCAGGCTATCTTGTGGTTTTATCTGTGTGATCATGGAGAGGACATGAGGAAGTAGGATGGACAAATTCCGTCAACCCTAAAGGCACGAGTACACCAGTTGCAAGAAAAAACAATGACAAAAAGGATTCTTCCTGGAAAAATGCTGCTCCAGTTTCCAGTGGGCATTTTCCCAGACAGACTAGAAGGGACGAGCTCACTTCTGATCCTCTGAAAAGGACTTCTGATTCTTTTCTGCAAAAGGCGAGTAAAAAATACCATGACCAGGCTTAGAGGGGCCCTGCCTCCAGCCAGGTGGAGGAAAGGGATAATCGGGTTTATTGGACTGTGTGGATTCGATGGCCTGGCACATCAGACCCACAGGAATATAAGGCTCTAGTGGATACGGGTGCACAATGTACTGTAATGCCATCGAGTCATGTAGGGGCAGAACCCATTTGTATTTCTGGAGTGACAGGGGGGTCCCAACAGCTGACTTTATTGGAGGCTGAAGTGAGCCTAACTGGGAATGAGTGGCATAAACACCCCATTGTGACTGGCCCAGAGGCCCCATGTATCCTTGGCATAGACTACCTTAGGAGAGGGTATTTCAAGGACCCAAAGGGGTACCGATGGGCCTTTGGGATAGCTGCCTTGGAGATGGAGGAGACCAGACAGCTGTCTACCTTGCCTGATCTCTCAGAGGACCCATCTGTTGTGGGCTTATTGAGAGTTGAAGATCAACAGGTGCCAACTGCCACCACAACAGTGCACCGGCGGCAGTATCGCACCAACCGAGATTCTCTGCTGCCTATCCATAAGCTGATTCGTCAACTGGAAAGTCAAGAAGTGATCAGCAAGACTCGCTCCCCCTTCAACAGTCCTATATGGCCAGTGCGAAAGTCCAATGGTGAGTGGAGATTAACGATAGACTATCGTGGCCTAAATGAAGTCACCCCCCCACTGAGTGCTGCTGTGCCGGACATGCTAGAGCTTCAATATGAATTGGAGTCAAAGGCAGCCAAGTGGTATGCCACGATTGATATTGCCAATGCATTTTTCTCGATCCCTTTGGCAGCAGAGTGCAGACAACAGTTTGCTTTCACTTGGAGAGGCACCCAGTACACCTGGAATCGACTGCCCCAGGGGTGGAAACATAGCCCCACCATTTGCCATGGACTGATTCAGGCTACACTGGAACAGGGCGAAGCTCCAGAACACCTCCAATACATTGACGACATCATTGTGTGGGGCAACACAGCAGAAGAGGTTTTTGAGAAAGGGAAGAAGATAATTCAAATCCTTCTGAAGGCTGGTTTCGCCATAAAACGAAGTAAGGTCAAGGGACCAGCACAGGAAATCCAGTTTTTGGGAATAAAATGGGAAGATGGGCGTCGTCAGATCCCAATGGATGTGATCAACAAGATAGCAGCTATGTCTCCACCAACTAATAAAAAGGACGCACAGTCTTTCCTAGGTGTTGTGGGGTTTTGGAGAATGCACATCCCAAATTACAGTCAAATTGTAAGCCCTCTCTATCAAGTGACCCGGAAGAGGAATGATTTTACATGGGGCCCTGAACAACGACAAGCTTTTGAACAAATTAAACAGGAAATAGTTCATGCAGTAGCCCTTGGGCCAGTCCGTGCAGGGCAAGATGTAAAAAATGTTCTCTACACCGCAGCCGGGGAGAATGGCCCTGCTTGGAGTCTCTGGCAGAAAACACCAGGAGAGACTCGAGGTCGACCCCTAGGGTTTTGGAGCCGGGGGTACAGAGGATCAGAGGCCCGTTATACTCCAACTGAAAAGGAGATATTGGCAGCATATGAAGGGGTCCGAGCCGCTTCAGAAGTGATTGGTACTGAAGCACAGCTCCTCCTGGCACCCCGACTACCAGTGTTGGGCTGGATGTTCAAAGGGAAGGTCTCCTCCACACATCATGCAACTGATGCCACATGGAGTAAGTGGATCGCACTGATCACGCAACGGGCTCGAATAGGGAGCCCTAGCCGCCCAGGAATCTTGGAAGTAATTACAAACTGGCCAGAAGGCGGAGATTTCGGGATGTCACCAGAGGAAGAGGTGACACGTGCTGAAGAAGCTCCACCATATAATGAACTACCAGATAATGAGAAGCAGTATGCCCTGTTTACTGATGGGTCCTGTCGCATTGTAGGAAAACATCGAAGGTGGAAGGCCGCTGTGTGGAGTCCCACACGACGGGTTGCAGAAGCTGCTGAAGGAGAAGGCGAATCGAGCCAGTTTGCAGAAGTAAAAGCCATCCAGCTGGCCTTAGACATTGCTGAGCGGGAGAAGTGGCCAATGCTTTACCTCTACACTGACTCATGGATGGTGGCAAACGCCCTGTGGGGGTGGTTACAGCAATGGAAGCAGAGCAACTGGCAGCGCAGAGGTAAACCCATCTGGGCCGCTGAATTATGGCAAGGTATTGCTGCTCAGCTGGAGAAGCTGGTTGTAAAGGTACGTCATGTAGATGCCCACGTACCCAAGAGTCGGGCCACTGAAGAACATCAAAACAACCGACAGGTGGACCAGGCTGCTAAAGTCAACGTGGCCCAGGTGGATCTAGACTGGCAACATAAGGGTGAAAAATTCATGGCTCGCTGGGCCCACGACACTTCAGGTCATCAAGGAAGAGATGCAACTTATAGCTGGGCTCGTGATCGAGGGGTGGACTTGACCATGGACATTATTGCACAGGTTATCCATGAATGTGAAACGTGCGCTGCAATCAAGCAAGCCAAGCGACTAAAACCTCTGTGGTATGGAGGACGATGGCTGAAATATAAATATGGGGAGGCCTGGCAGATTGACTATATTACACTTCCACAAACCCGCCAAGGCAAGCGCCATGTGCTTACGATGGTGGAAGCAAGCACTGGTTGGCTGGAAACATACTCTGTGCCTCATGCCACTGCCCGGAACACTATCCTGGGCCTTGAAAAACAAGTCTTATGGCGACATGGCACCCCAGAAAGAATTGAGTCAGACAATGGGACTCATTTCCGAAACAACCTCATAGACACCTGGGCCAGAGAACATGGGATTGAGTGGGTATATCTCATCCACTATCATGCACCATCATCTGGGAAAATTGAACGATACAATGGACTGTTAAAGACTACATTGAAAGCAATGGATGGTGGGACCTTCAAACATTGGGACACACATTTAGCAAAAGCCACCTAGCTAGTTAACACTAGAGAATCTACTAATCACGCTGGCGCTGCCCAGTCAAAGCTTCCACATACTGTAGATGGGGATAAAGTCCCTGTAATGCACATGTTGGGGAAGACAGTCTGGGTTAATACTGCCTCAGGCAAAAGCAAACCCATCCGTGGGATTGCCTTTGCTCAAGGACCTGGGTGGATTTTGTGGGTAATGCAGAAGGATGGGGAAGTCCAATGTGTACCTCAAGGGGATTTTATTTGGGGGGAGAATAGTCAGTGAGAGAAGTACGTAGGCCGAAACCATGCATGTGCTACTACGCAGGCAGACCCACATGGCATGACCATCAGCCTCAGCATTGACCATGAGGGCCGTGATCAACATCCACCACCATCCTCACGAGCGCAGACAAATGCTTTCCTGTTACGGCTTAAACAACAAACCCATTAGTGAACGATTCCATCAGTGAGGAGTCACAAGAGGAAAGAAGGAAAGATGTTATATTCACTGGCGTTAATTCATATTGGAACAATTGTTCTTGTACTTATTGCTGTGATTATTATTTTAATATGCACTTCTTTACCTTGTGATTATCGTTGTGGACAATCACCTTCCTCATCCACCAGAACCGTAAGCAGGTCCTCAGACTTGACCTGAGTCGCATTTGGTTTTGAAAAAAAAGTTGTTTACCTTTAGATATGTTATTGTTAGAAGTT
>VZSC01005991.1:5394-51706 GCA_013398225.1 Steatornis caripensis | reverse complement strand
TGGTTCTGTCCTAGCTCAAACCAGGACAAAGGAATACACTTGCCCTTCTGGTCTACCAGTTCTGGATGCTGTTCAAGAATATTCAAAAACACAGTAGCAACTTCATCATTCAACAATGAACAGCCAGTCAGAGCCTGTTTTGGTGACTTCATCTGTACAAACTGTCTCAGTTCTGGAATCCTTCAGCTTGCTCTTAATGACAATGGTGACTCTGGCAGAGCCTTGATGATGGTTTAGCTTACACAACATATTTTATTCTTATCTTTTTATTTCCATTGTTTGCATGCTACTATTTTATATGACAGTCTAGGGTTGTTACTTCTGACAACTCAGAATATTAATCTCCCTCCAACAGTTCTTCCTGTGCAAGGACCAGTTTTTTCCTTTTCACTGGAGCAGCTTAAGAANATATTTTATTCTTATCTTTTTATTTCCATTGTTTGCATGCTACTATTTTATATGACAGTCTAGGGTTGTTACTTCTGACAACTCAGAATATTAATCTCCCTCCAACAGTTCTTCCTGTGCAAGGACCAGTTTTTTCCTTTTCACTGGAGCAGCTTAAGAAACAGCTCATTGTGGCAAAAAATAGTCACCCCATTTAATTTTTTAAAAAAATCAGGTTTTTGTGCATATATACTTTATCATGCATTTATTTCTCGTTGGTTTTCAAAGTGTTCAGTGTTAGTATCATGAAACAAAATTCACTACCTTACATCTGTGATAAGCAACCACTTGATTTCTTGACACAATTTTTTTGAACATGGAGGCATAAACCAGAAGTTTTGCTAATACCATCTGATTGATCAGTAGTTTCCAAAACCACTTTAATGCCAGAACAGAATGGAGCTTCTTGTGGCCATAGCCAAGTTTCAGCTCTTCACACGCTTCTGCCTCCCCTGCCCTTATTCAAGCTAGAATATATATATATATATTTATGTATATCTCATCTGGCATCTCTCTCTCTAAAAAACTACCTCTAGTTATGACACTGCAATGTACTTAAAGGACCTGTCTAATTAAAATAGCCATATGTGCTACACAGTAAACTATTCAGTATATCACTGTTGTCAGTTTTTGAGAACCAGCAAGATCAGTGGCTAAATTTTGCCACACAACTTTGGAATTTCAAGTTAAAGCTCCTATTCTGTTTGGCAGACTGACAAAAGTGAACTTTGCTTGGATTTGGATGAAAATTTGATGAAAATTGACTTTGCTTACATTCTTTGCTTCTTTTAGAGGAAATTGTTGTTGTTAGTGTTGCAGAGGAAGCTAAAGTCTTGATCCACTGGAAACAGGCAGTTTGATGATTTAATTGAGTTGTTAATTTCATCCAAACCTACAAATCTAGTTGTGGTGTTCTTAGCTCTAAGGTTAAGTTATAGTTCATCTAGGTGCATGATTAAGGGAATATGCTTTCAATGAAAGTTTATACTTTTTATAATACACACTTCTTTCTTCAGTCTTTAAGTAAGGAACAGAATAGTAAAGCTATCAAAGGACTATCTTAACACATTACCTTTCCTAAACAATTTGGGCTTAGCAAATCAGCATTTGTTTCAACAGTCGCAATCCTGATGATATATACATTGACCAGTGTCACTCTGTAGTCTTGATGAATAACTTCCCTTTCTCCTTCATCTATCTTATTTGTGACTACACACAAATAATCATCAGATTAGCAAGCTGTGTTGCAAATGGAACGTAAATACTAGTAGTGCAATCAGCACCATGGGCACTGTCATTCTAGTAAGAAAACAACTCCCATTTGTTACTTGTTGACTATATTCAGTTGACTTTTTCCTTGTTGTTTTGAAGTCTGTAAGACAAAGTTTGTAGAAAGAGGTGATAACATTTTTTAGGGCAACTGATGATAGAATTTTCTTTGAAAAAAACTATCAAATCAACAAAGAAAGTGAAAATGGAGATCTACCCTCAGTACTTTTAATGATCTAAACTTCTCTCTGTTTTAAGACAAATTTCTTATTTTTGTATCTAGTATAATCTAGCTCCATGGAAATGTCTAACATGTTGAAATAAAATTGCTGAAACTGAAGTATTTCACTGCCATCAGAAGGCAGTTAAAAACTACTGCCTTAATAATGTCTTTGTTTGATTGCAACTTGTTAATGAGTTAGAAGTTATTTCCTTGAAAACAACAACAAAAACCAGAACAGTAATTTCTTATTCCCGGTGCTTATCTGAAATTTTTCAGTGTCTCCATTCAATAGATTGACCAGACCGGTAGTCAGAACTCCTTTCAACCCAAGTTTAGAATCTGGTTTGTAAGTCAATGTCAACTTTCAGACATTTTCTACGTCTAAGAAAAAATCTTAAGTCTGTAATGTTTCATACTTATGTTATGAAATGCTGGTTTGGATTAACTGCACTTTGTGGCAGAAAAACATTTCTTCCATTTCCAGAGCATCATCAGCTCTAATGACAACAGAGCAATTTCTACTCTAATTCTGAATAATGTTTTGGCTTTGCATTGGACATGATTTACAGATGAAAGGAAACTGGCTGAATAGAAACCTTCAGGTAAGGCTTCCCTTTTGTCTTCATGCTGAAACATACTTTGAGAATAGGAAGAGGCCCATTCTTATGTATAGCTCTGCAAAACAAAAAATGTTTTATAGATACATTTATCTTCTAACATTGCCCGGAGACAAAGCTATAGAGAAAACTCTTGTCAAAAGAAAAAAAGTGCCAGTCGCTAAAATTGTGTATGATGTTCAACTTGGCGGTGCTTGTCTTGCTGTCTAGTAGACTAGCTGGTTTTAATAATACTGAAGACAACTATGCTCTGAGATTATTAGTGCTCTGAAAGTGAGCAGCATCCAAAGCTTTTACCACTCATTTTACAAAAAAGAATAATTTAACATAGCAATAGCTACTAAAATAATTCTGGAAATGGCAAGTCATTGGCATGAGAGGAGATGAAATAAAGAGCTTGATGTGTTTAGTTTAGTAATCAAAGGCTAAAAAGGAATCTGATTAGGTATTTTTATTCAGAAAGCACTTACCAGAGAGGGAATATTGGCTAAGTAAGTGGAAAAATATATGAACTCATAAATAAAACTAGTCTGGAAATCAGAATAGAAAAATCAGTGTTTCAGATGAGCCGTTCTGGACTGGTCTTTGAAATGCACTAAGGGCCACAGGAATACAAAGTTTCACACTAGCAACTTGCACGTGTGTAAGTGGGATTTGATGACAGGATAGAAGTGATCTTGCTCTTGAAAATTAAAACTTGTGATGTGTATCTTTGGGTGGTTAACTTCTTGTATCTGTAACAGAGGCTTGAAAGGAGACTGCATTTCCATATATCTTTTTTGCACCGTATTTTAAATACTTTAATCCTGCCAGCTGTTTACCTGCAGGGGCCAGAGAGATTTACATTTGCCCTCAGTGCATAATTAGGCTTTTGGGGAATGAAGGTAGGCAGGGTTACTTTCTTCTGAAGCATCAGACAACGGCCACAGAATGTGACAGGATATTGTGGCAGAATTTACTGGTGGTTTTGTGATACTGAAAAAAACTTTCCTGGCTCTGTTCAATTGTTTAGGAAGACCCTGACTGTCAGGTTTGGGGGTCATGTGGATTCCTCTTCCCAAACTCAGTGTGTTGACAGAGTCTGTTAACATTCTTTTCTGTTTTCTGCCTTTCTGTGTGGTGTTAGGCAGTGCTTACTTTCTAGGATCCCCTAGGCATTTTCTCTTCACAAATGCCCTGCTGTCACTAAGGCCATGATTGGGACTTCGATGACATGTTTAATTTTTCCTATTTTACTCTTTCATCTTATCCTGCGTGATGATTTTTTGCCTTTATAGTGAATGTTTTGGGTTAGTTACAGAGTGACAGAAACTTTTATACACGATTTTGAGGTTTCATAGTTAAGTGCATGGTTGCAACTTAGGGCAGTCAAAGCAGGTATTTTTGTAGACAGCTGTGGAATATCTGTTCATGGTTGGCTGTGATTGATTCCAGGTCCCTCCAAAGACCTACGTTTCTTAGTATTTAAGTTCACCAAACAGTTGTTGAATCTCTGCAACTGTGACTAGTTGGAATATGTTCGACGTCTTAAAGAACATTAAACATAGGGAAATGCTCCATGTGTCCTTTACCTGAACACACTGAAAACATGCAGCTTACAGTGGAGATGATAGATATTTTTTTTTTAAATGTAGGCACTCCTGTGCTCTTGTAGTAAAACTTCCTACCTCCCGTTTCACCGGTTCATCAGCTAGAAGAGTAAGTTCTAGCTTCTGGCAGTGCAGGAATATAACAGTCACTTCATCTAGGTTTCCATTCTAACTCTACCATGTAGGCAGGTTGGCAACAGCAGGATTTGGTCTTTGGATAGTGATGCTGAAGATGGGATGTCGGTCATAGCCTTCTATGCCAGATGGCATAACAAACCTCTCTGCAACTTACCTAACATTATTTTTTGGCACCATTCTGAAAGCAGCATAAAAGACTGGACAACCTACAGTAGGAACCTTGCTGAGCTTTGTAAGATGTCACTTGCCACCTTCTATTCTCAGTCTTGACACTTGGATACTATAGGCCACTTCATTTATCGCTTTCAGATGTAAGGAGTCAGCCTCTAGTTCTACAAGTAGATTTGAGTGAGCAATTTTTTGGAGGAAGAGCAGTGACTTCTACTAACTCAGTTCATTCTATGTGTTCATCTGCACCGTGATGGTGCTGTCATGCACACAGCAACAGGAAACCTTGTTCTTCCTAGAACGTTAGAAATTCTAGGTAAGACTAAAAGTGCTTTTCTAATGTAATCTAAACTCTCCGTTAAAAATACTGACCGACCAGAAGAGATTGTTATTCAAGAAAGGATCAGTCTTGGAAAACCACCATGAACCACCCTGCTGGAGCTAATATGGTATCCACTCCCCGAGCAGAATTGTTAAGATCTCTTAAAAGAAAAAGGCATCTATACATCCTTATTGAGTGAGTAGCATCTACTTGGAATACAGCTCAGCTGCGGATAAAATGGGATGGGATGTAGAGAGAACACCCAGTGCTGGTTAACAGTATGCAAACATCAAACCAGTCGGATGCCCTTAGGGAAACATTTGAACACAAGCTTATTTGATTAAGCAGCATTTCAATCTTTATTTAGCTAGATGGTAAGCATCTCTTCCTATCACTGGATTAGCATTTGCAAGGTACCAACAGTGAAATACAAAAACACTTACTCAAAGGAGATCAAACTGTTGCTTCTCCTATGGTTGCTGTTGTATAAAATCTATTCGTGCAACAGATCTTCACCTGTTGTACATATGCCATACATGCACAGTCAGAATACTTAATCCTGAGCTGTTAGATGGTCTTCAGTGCAGTCCCAGATACTTCCTTCACTTATAAACAGCAGAGTACTGAATGCATGTATACAATACAATGAACAGTTCCTTTGTGGAAATAATTCAAAGGAGAGAGAAAAGGTATCACATATTTTACTCTTGGACATGACTTCAGTGGCGGGAGGTTAATTGCTTAGTGTCTGACTGAAGATTAAAGTACCACTTTATCAAAATAAGCATACAACCCAGACTTGTCCCGCAGGGAGCAGTGTTTCATAAATGCATAAACAGGTGGCATAGCGCATACTCCAAAGATGGGAATATTTCCAAAAGAAGTTGCAGAAGCTTTTATGGAGTAAATCTTTATCTGACTGGGGAGAAGGTTCTCATCTAGCTATCTGTTAACGTAGAGTATGTGAGTTAGCAATCCATATGGATTCATTTTGGAAGAAAATCTGCAGCACTGCTTGCAAAATGGTTTGTTCTTTTACTCTTTCAACAAAGCCAGTCACCTCAATTAGGTTGTGACTGTTTTGGTAAGATGCAAGTCATTGAAAACTGTTCTAACATATACAGTATATGAAGTCTTTTTAAATAGTAATTAAGTGATTGACATGGAAAGTTACAACTATTTTAACGAGAAATTTTGCTTCCAGATTAAGGTAAAGTGGACTTCCATTGATTCTCAAGAAGCAGAATTAAAAAGCTCATAAAAGGTCCTATATTCACACAAAGATAATGTAAGAAACAAAATTCAGGAGTCAAAAAACAGTCCCTGTTCATTTCACCTAGACAGGAAGGGCTCAGTAACTGCCGAGTACATACACAGAGCAATTTTTTTTTTTTTTTGGAGACTATAACAAACTGGATGGATCGCTGCTAAGTTAAGTACAAAGAAACCTTGATACCTGATCAGACTCCCCAGGTCTCAGGGAAACAGGAGGAGAGCTTATTTGGATGAACATAAGATTGCAAATCTTTTTATCAGCATCACTGCAGGTGAAGGTTGTGAGAACAGCCTTATATATATATTGTAACAGGATCCTTCCACCAGACATGCTAGAATGTTTTAGTCTCTGAACCAGGATGCCAGGCCAGAAATTCTTGCATATAACTAAGGCAAAATCTGGCTTCAAGAGAAATGGATGTGCCCAGTGGCACATAACTAAGTACTCTCAGATTCAGGCTTATTACTGCCCAGGGATTTCTCTAAAATTGAAGTGAGTTTTACTGATTCCTGTTGATGCTCTGAAATCCAAAGTTTGCAAATTCTATTCTGCAAGATAGCATTAGAAAATGTATTTCGTTTTTATTCTAAGCCAAAATTTGGCAGAGATTTGAGAGGCAGCATATTCTGTCTGTGATCTGGCAAAGAAAATACTCTAAATTAACTGGAAGTGGGTGGGGAAATATTATCCCTGAGGATCTTGCCTGGAAATAAAACCTGGAGCTTTTGAAGTTCCTTGCAAAGAAAAATAGAGAAGAGCAACAGAGAAAGAAACTAGAGCAAACAAGAGTCACAGCAGCTACCCAGAAGACGTAAGACCCAGACTAAAGTTCTAGCTCCAAATCCAACATTAGGGCCTGGGTCATGCACATACAAGAAAACTACCCTAATGGTATTCAGAGTTCTTGCTTCTGTCACTTCTTTGGAGCAGTCCTATTTTGTGCAGATGGCTGGATATTAATTGGATCAGCAAAAAGGAGAGGAATTCCTCAGCCTAACAGTAAGGGAATTCACCTAGGATGTAGCAGCAGCAGGTGCCAGGCCCCTGACGGTGCCTTCCCAGACACTGGTACTTTCCTGCTATTGGCTACTCTCGTGCAAGGTCAGTGGTTTTGACCTGAAGTTACGCCTAGCTGCAAAATATTTCAAAACTAATGTTTACCTAAGCAAGAATTTTCCCACAAATCACAATGATTTCAACAACTCAACATTTCCCAATATTACTTCGTTTTTTGCAGAGTATTTCCAGGCTGCCAAGATTCAGCAAACTTTTTATGTTGCTGACAACTCACACAGCAGGACTTTAATAGGTTAAAAAAATTCAAAATGAAGCCTAAAAATAAAACCTTTTTGAGCTAGCCTAGTACTAGATTGATGGTATGCCACAGATAAGAAGAGTTAAGCACCTAGACACAACTAGCAATTCTAATCACAGATGAGACGGTTGGCTACACTCTGCCATTTACGCCCTCAGGAGACGGTGAAGGTCATTTAAGTGCACAGATGTGGGATGCTGAGTCTACTGGCCAAAAAAAAAATTCCAAACTCCAGAAAATGTAGCACCAGGATGGAGAACACATAACCACATCACTCAAAGACTGACTGTGAGTCTTTAAGGCAATGCCTATGGAAAAGAATAAAAGGCCCAACAGGCGCCAGTAAGAACTGGATTTTTGTTTCTGTGACACCATTTGTTTTCTGTTATGGGTATTTGCATCTTAGGTTAACATTCCTCTGAGATAAGACCTCATACGTGATAACGTTCATCCCCAGGCCAGGCCACAGATGTGTGTCCCTGGCACCATACAACTAATTCTGTCTGGAATCCAAAATACTCCCAAGAATCATACCACTTTGCATTTCAGTTGTTTTCTTGTATAGTGATCTGGTCAGAAAAATTGTCCGTGAAGAGAAAAATGAATTGTGATCCTGGAAAAGAGACCCTGAAAGACCATATGGTAATGATCAAAGTCAAGGAAAAACAAAAAGCTGCCCTCCACCTGCAAAACAGAATTGTCTGAAGATAGTGAAATGGGAATGCTTTGAAGATAAGCCATCATGTAGTGTGGGAAAAGGAGGCAAGAAGCGAAACCTGGTATTGAGACAATTTCCTAAGGTGCACTCTGTGATTGGTGAGTGGGGGAGCCAGGTGCTGATTATTTTCTACTCTGTTCTGACATGTAAAAGTCAGCAGAAGAAGTGCTAATTGTATTTGTTACCTGCTTTTCCTCATAATCTGCCTTCCAGTGGATAGAAAACAGGCAGAGGAAGAACTGAAAATGGTCTCAGCTCAGCCTTTAAAAATATTCTAGGTAGCAAGTAATCTGCCCATCCTGAAAAGGGATTCCTATATTGTCTTCCATGGTCTTCACCTGGCTTTCTGCACGAAGATAAAGACTTAAATTCAAACACGGGCTCTGCAACTTCCCTCCCCCGTGGTTCTTAATCAGTTTGAAATCCGAAGGTAGACACTGATGGGAACTGAGGATGCTATTTTTGAGGTCCCATCAGGAGAAATGAGTATATCTCTCTTCACTCTTCTGCTGCACTCACTGGCAGCATCTATGTCTCCTTCAGAANAGATAAAGACTTAAATTCAAACACGGGCTCTGCAACTTCCCTCCCCCGTGGTTCTTAATCAGTTTGAAATCCGAAGGTAGACACTGATGGGAACTGAGGATGCTATTTTTGAGGTCCCATCAGGAGAAATGAGTATACCTCTCTTCACTCTTCTGCTGCACTAACTGGCAGCATCTATGTCTCCTTCAGACAGCACATAGAATCTTGAGACTGGACTTTGATACTGAACCAAACTACTTGTACAGAGGGGGAAAAAAAAAAAGTAAAAAAGGCATTTCTTAACCCTTCTTTGTAGAAGAGGTGGCTGCTTCAGCCATCATTTTTTAAAGGAGGTGGTAAAAATACCTGAAGGAACTTGAGATAATATGACAAAATAAAAATATGTATGTAATTTAATCTTAAGCTGTGCAAAGCAAGGAGATTCAGATATAGAGACATAAATTCCACAGTTTCCAGTTTCAACATTCCTCAGTTAGATGATATTTCACTGATCAGAAATTAATCCTCTCTCAGACATCAAGTGTGGTATTGATGATTGAACTTCAGGTGTTTAGTGGAGATAGCAGTAGCTCAACTAGTCTGTGTTTATAGTCCTGTAAGTGCTTCTAAGAACATATCAAGGTGGTTATAGTGGCTATGTCTACCACAGGTCCTGTTTCTGATAGGAAGTGAACATAGACAGTTGTCTGTAGGGATGCATGCCAAGTCGTGTACCTTTGAGTATTCTCACAGCCTCCAGCCATGTGTGCTTTACACAGAATCCCAGAATGGTAGGGGTTGGAAAGGACCTCTGGAGATCACCCAGTCCAACCCCCCTGCTAAAGCAGGTTAGCCTAGAGCAGGTTGCACAGGAATGTGTCCAGGGGGGTTTTGAATATCTCCAGAGAAGGAGACTCCACAGCCTCCCTGGGCAGCCTGTGCCAAGGCTCTGGCATCCTCACAGTAGAGAAGTCCTTCCTCGTGTTCAGATGGAACTGCCTGTGTTCCAGTTTGTGCCCATTGCCCCTTGTCCTGTCTCTGGGCACCACTGAATAGAGCCTGGCCCCATCCTCTTCGCACCTGCCCTTTAGATGTTGATCAGCGTTGATGAGATAGATACCCTCTGTCTTCTCCTCTCCAGGCTGAACAGACCCAGGTCTCAGCCTTTCCTCATAAGAAAGATGCTCCAGTCCCTTAAGGGACTTCCATGCTGGTGGTGGCTTCTATGTGTTTAATAACCCTTAATGATGTTTTTTCCTGCAATAACTTTAGTCTCTGAGACATGAACATTTACCATTTGCATCACACTCGTGGCAAAAGGGTACTTTTAAAGCTCAGTGCATCTCACCTCTTCAGATTTCTACACCAGCTAAATGAATCAAAATCCACTAGCTATTAAAGGAATCCAGCTTGTGTGGATATCCACACTGAGGACAGGTGGGTAGTTCTCACATCACCTCACTTTGAAGTAGATACTGTAAGATGTCGGCATTTACAATTTTCCACCAAGTTACAGTGATGTGCTGCAGCAAATTTGTTTCCGATTTACTGTTATTTTTAAAATTTGGATTATATTCACAGTGGCAGGTTTTGCTTTTTTATAGCCTAGTTATTCAAAGTAATTTTGTTTAAATCATTTTACTTGCGTAGTTATTACACCTGCACAAGTGCAGCTCATGGAATCTAGTTACTGCACGTTCTCAGTGCAGTGGTTCAGTACTCCCTGTTGAGGAAAATGTACCTTTTGTTCCCAAGTTCTGTTTTATGTATAGCTGCAAAGAGCAGTTGCAAACTAAGGATCGTGAAAGTGGAAATAAAAGAAAATCTATTTAGTTGAAGTGGTAAAGTACCTAGTAGTCTCTTTTACAGTGTCTCAGTGAAGCTTCTTTGTTGTAAACAAGATTTTATGTCTTTCTAGTTATGGAGTATTTTATAGATTTGAAGGCTGTACTTTAGGATGTTGACTGATAAAGGAACTCTGGTATCAGTCCTCCAATAATAAACTTGAAATCTGTCTTGCCAGAGAGAAAAAGGCATCATCAGAAAGCTAAAACCTGAGTGACACATGCAATGGATTAATGTATGAGACAGTCGCAATGTAAACAGCAGTGTAACTAACTGCAGCATTTCCCCATCCATGTGTATCAAGCACGCTGCAGACACCCCAAGTGAAGCAATAAAAGTGGTCAGGTAGGGGAAGGCGGAAGACAACAAAACCAAATTTAATTTCTGTGCAGCTTTCTGACAAAACACCTATTTGGCAACAATATCAGGTCATACGTAAAACAAAATAATGAAACATCCAAGAACTGATCAGAAAAGGTGCTGTAATAAGCAGAGAATTTATTAGGCACTGCTTGTAGTAAGAAGTATGTTCTGGTTTTAAGTTTACAGTATTTCTCAGTTTGATGTTCTACTTCCCTTAGCTGGGTAAGGTAGAAGGCAGCAATGACAAGCTTGCATTTGATTAGAAAATCATCTCAGTTAGACTGACTACAACTTTGCATACGTATTCCTGTAACAGACAACTAAGGCATGCTAAGAGACAACTGCTTTACTTGATAGACATGATAAGAATTTTCTCATCTTCTCTACCTAATACAGAGAAATTAAAATACTTTGCAGTATTTATAGGCACAATACCAGAATAAGAAGTTTTCTTACTTCTTCTGACTTAGTGACAGCTTTTTAGGGTAATTGTAGTTATTTATCCAGTCAAGGCATTGTTTTATTGGGATGTTTTAGGAGGGTAAACTGTACGTATATGAAAATATTTAATCTTCATTTAAGTATTTCTGGAATTCAGCCACGCACAGGTATCTGAGTATGATAACCTGTTTTAAAAAATCTGAGGATCACTGAAGATCAAGTAGTAAATCTCTATCAGCTTCAAAGCAGAAATTGTTTGTGGTAATTTCTTCACCCTGAAGAATGTATTTAATTAATGACAAAACATTGACAAACACAATAGCACAAAATGTTTGAATGCCATACTGGCAAAATACTAAAAACAGCCATTTGGTGCCGAATCAGGATACCCACTTGAAGAAACCCAGCTTTGGTGGTGGCCAACAGCAACTACCCAAGAAAGAATGTAAAAACAGAGCTACTCCAAGGATACTCTTTCCCAGCTGTCAGCAGCCTTTAGCTCAGGGATTTTTCTAAACAGGATACTATTTTATTTTTAATGCAAACTTTTATTGTGTGCATTTCTTGTGTTGACTTTGAGCTAGTGTAAAGTTAGTTTTGGTAGTTCAAAAATGTTGTGAATGAATTTCAAAATCTGCTATGTGAAAATGTACTTTTTTTAAGCTGTATCCTCACAAGTTTGTTGATCTGTGTATGAAAACAAGTGAATATTTATACACTACTCTCTGCACCACTTCTGATTTTAGAGGCTACTACCATACTTGTCCTCAATTCTCTCCTGTCAACTGAAGAGCTCATTTCACCCTACAGATTGGCTCCTCAAACAAGATACTTGTGTCTTTAAGTGTGCTGTTGCCTGTAATTTGACAGGGGACCTTTTTGAAAGCCCTCTGTAAACCCAAATGGACTACTTGAATCCCCTTGCCCCTATATTCACCAACTCCTTGGAAGAACACGAAAGTGAATTACCTCTCAAACAGCCAAACTGAAGCAACTTTTATAGCACATCTGTTCACCGCACTAAAGACATTTTTTTTTGGGGAAAAAAGTGCCTAAAACTCCAGTAAACCAAAACCCAAACCCTGTCACCTGTTATTCAGGTAAAGAGAGGTTTAAGCAAAATGTTTAAGGTGCAGATAATCATTACCAATTTGAATTCCTTCAAGGACTCTCGCAAGTCTGTCTATTTATTCTAATCAACTTGTCTAGAAAGGTTTTCATTCATATTTTCTGTGCAGGAAGGGTTCAAGACAGGGACCTTTCTAACTTCCCTCATGATGAACTTGGATGTGAAGGATCGGTATTTTAAATCCAACTGAAATCCACATTTTAACAGAATTTCCAAAGAGGTTTTTTTTATTACATTAAGTTGCTGTAGGCACATTTATTTCAGAAATCTTGTGACATTGGTGATCAACTCCAGGATTAATCAAGCACCAATTAAAAATAAATTCACCTCAGAATGTAAGATAAGAACAGGGACTTATCTAAGCAAGCTGCCTTACCAGACATACCATAACTTAGCATACAACTGTCTAAAATTATTTTTTTAGGTTATTTCAGGTTTAATTAATTGCACACCCAGTAACCAAACACAAGGTCAGATAACTCCATCTCTGGCAAAACCGAACTACACAAGTTCCTGGTGTGAAATTACAGGCAAAAGCTAAAATTAGTCCAAATTAGCTTCTCATTTTCTTCTACATGACAAAACTTTGCAGATAAAGGTAATTAAATTTTCTGTTTTATACTATCACTTAATAGTCTGATTTGTTTTAAATTATCCATCAAACTGCTCAGTTAAGTAATACACTGCTAGTAAACTGAAACTGCTTTTACTTTCCTGACAGTCTTTAGGTTCCATTACAACATCATGATTTTGAGTTGCAAGGCCCTTGTTATAATAAAAAATTTGTTCATTGGAGTTATGAACGCTGCCAATTCTTCAAAATGACTTGGTATCCTACAAATGTAATTTCATCACAACAGAATTAGGCAAAATATTTCAAAATATTTGCAGGTATGCACCCACATTTTGTAGGGAGTTGTACTGCGAAGTAGATACTGTTATCTGTAGTCAGCAACAGAATAGGGAGCATTTACTGCCAGCCTTTAAATTTGGTTTAGGTAAGAGAACTAAAGATTAGGCCCTTCTGAGCATTCAGAAGACAGCTAAACAGGGTTGGTTTGGGTTTTTTCTGTGGCTCATCATTGAATTCATGCAAACAGGCATAGATTTAACAGAACAGAGTTGATTGCAAGGAACTTGGGGAAAAAAGGGGCAGGAAGGGGAAAATGTAGATGTGGGGTAAAGGAAAAAAAAAAGAGGGGTTATTAGTAAAGTTAAAATTTCACCAAAACATTCCTGGTTTTAAACAGAAAATATAGCACCGCAGTGGCCAGCCTTTCAAAACTCATGTATGAAAATTTTCATGTGGTCAAGACACATAAAAAAAAAAAAAAAATTATGTGCCACATACTCTGTAGAGCTGAGGGGAGTAAAAGTAGTAGCATATGAGAGGAAAAAGATAATGATGTTGCTTCTTTCTTAAAAGAAGGAACTTTCACCCAGACTTGACAGGAATAATCCAAATCTCATTGTGACATGTAGCTGGCTGAGACAGCAATGACAGGTAATAAGCCTTTTTCAGAAAACTGGTGATGCTATGGACTAATTTACTACAAATGGGAAAAGACTTTGTCCAGTAGCAGAGTTCTGCCTCCAGAACTTCACACAATGTATCTACACAAGCCCAAGTGTAAACTACTTCACATCAGCCCGTGTTCATTTTTTGTCTAAAACTTTGCACAGTAATGGAAGCTACAAAATTGTAAACAAAACCTCTCAAATCTGCACAGCTCAATGACAGATTGTAAATGTAACGTCTATGTTACGTCACATGCTCTGCTGGCATGCAACTGTCTTGTAATTCTTTAATACTCTTTTGATTATTGCCACGTAAGACAGTAAGATACCTGAGATGCACGCAAATCCCACTGGGTAAAGAGGATGTTCTATTTGCTTGGGAGTTTAAACTTTTTCTTTCCCCATTAATGATTTTGATACTTCCATAGATTTGAAGTATTACTGCCATGAAAAACTTTGATTAGTTGCATGCAGCACAGCTACATCTACCACCAAGATGACTGTCTCATCTCATTCAGCATTTCTATTAGCCTTGAGTCCTCAAAATCTCACCAGATTTCCATTTTCAGATCAATGATTGAGGATATTAAAAAAACTAATTATGGTAGTTTACATGTTGTGTCTTTTGTTTTGGCATATTTTAGATTGGGGAGCAATTTTATCTGTCGTAACACACTGCAGAGTACATAGAGGCTGGAGTTCACCAATGAAACATTCACTTCTGAAGGTACTTAAGAGAGATCATCTTGTGCAATTTCAGTTGAAGCCTACTGCTGTAGTATTCTCATAAGCTAATGAAATGGGAATGAAGTTTAGGATCTAGTAGATAAAATATATTCCTGTTGGCACTGATCTTTCGTCTTCTGCTATCTCTTGTGCTCAATTTCACTTCCAGGGTTTGAAGACTATAATCAACTCTATTCCACTGTCACCATGCTCATTCTTAAGAAGCCATCCCAACAGGAGAAAAAGTCCTAGAAAAGCGTTTGCAGGAAGAGAGGGCCTGGGACCAAACACAACTTCAAAGACTTGAAGGTGGAGTGCACACTACAGAGTCGTAATGTATGCATTTTTAAAAAAAAAGAAAAAAAAAGAGCAAGCTTTCTTCCCTGGGAAGTGAAGGGCACTTAATGAATTCTCCTTTGGATATTGCCATTATCTTCACAGGAGAAACAAAAAAAAGAAACCGTAAGCTATATGAAACTCATTCTAGTTATGAAAAGTAGAGATTAACATATCGCAATTTCATATATTACGCGTCCAGAAATGTTAGCTGTCTTAACATTTATCAGTCATTTCCCTGGACTACATAATTTCAAAAATCAAGCTGTGCATCTGCTGCATTAGATATCCAAACATTTTTAAATTTTAATGTGGACAGCTATCTTAAAAAGCCTGAAGACCATTAAATTAAGATCTTGGTGCTCTCCACTTGCAAAAACAGAAGGTAAAAAAAAAAAGAATGGCTTTTCTTGTTACTGTCTCCTTTGTAAGATCAGCATATTGAGGTCTGCTGGAACACAGAGATGCAATAGATTCTGGACTGTTGAGATTTCAGTTTGGTGCACTTTGGCGTTCCTGGAGGACTTTACGCTCCACTGCACAATGCAGCATTCAAAATTCAATAGGAAGATGAATTGGAGTAACAGTTCTTGTCTGTGATAGGAAAATAGCAACATCAGCCAACTGGTTGATTACACTGAAACTGGGTCAAAAACAATGCTTTAAACAAATGTTAGCCAGCATATAGGGCAGCTGGTTAAAACCAAAACAAGAATATAATCAAATCTGGGGAACACAAGGTAGTTTTATGCCTTCCTTTAGCTGGAATTCAGTGCATAGCACTTACACCATTCTTTAGATGTTATGTGGAGAGAGCTGTCTCAACTGTTTCTTCTGTGACAGTTGGGATAAAACTCTCAGTTGCATACGAAAAAGGTGTACCCTCCCCCAATTTGTAATAGATTTCACTGATAATGTGTTGATATTTCTATTTGTTAAGTAAAAGTTGAAGTGAATAAATTAAAAGCCATAGATACGTAACCAAAGATCCCAAACATAATACTGTGTATTATTAAAATTAATGATTTAATGTCATGTAAGACAAACTTAGTTTAGGCTATATATTCAATGGTAAGGGTGAGATGCTATCAATCACCCTCTTGTTAGCCAACAGGAAACCTCAATTCAGATAAACATGTTGTTGGCAATAAAAAAATAGAACTATAACTAATTAGTATATGCTGATGCTGTACGAGGCACCCAACACTCTTCTGACTTAATTTGAGAATATTTAACTGGCTTAGTTTCACTTTTGAAGAATATCACAGAGAAACCATTGCAATCTCAATCTTTTGGACTAAACTTCCCGCATACACAACACAAAAACCAGTGCTTTCCATTGCAGTCATGAAGACTTCAGGAATAATGACAGTATTAATTTGGGCAGCAAGGAGGTTATATAATATACATTTATACAGAATAGTCTAAGTTATACTCAAACGTTAAGTTTTATGTATCATACTTTGCTCTCCAGTTGACAGACTTCTTTTGTATAGAAAGAAAAAAAGCAAGCTTCTATGGAGAGTATTTGTATATGCAAGGCTGATAACTTTAAACAGGATAGTGAATATAAAATTACCATCAAAGATAAGCCATAATCTTAAAAGTTGCAGCTGATTTCAAACATTCCTTTTGATAAGATTCCTAGTACAGGGATTTTTTAGAAGTATGAACGCTCCAAATCTCCTCTATTTATAGGGAAGTTTGTAACAGGTTCAATTTGAGACATCAAAAACATTTTAAATAGACATCACAAGATGCATCTGTATTTTAAAGGTCAAATTTATTAGGAGATTAAGAGATGTATTATACATGGACTATAAATATAGCACAGCTGACATTATTCACAGTCAGACAGCCAATGCCAACTTATTTTGTAGACACTCTTGTTCTTTTGTTCCAAGAAAAATTTGCACCATAAGACTTGGATTTAGGTTTTGGAATCTTCTTCTCTTCAACGTCATAGCTCCACCCTGGAGGTTACAGGGGAAATAGTGGGGGAAGACAAGAAACAAGGAGAATTCTAAATATTCTCAGCATACAATATAAAGCAAACGCAACTTAAATCTTTTAACTTTAATATCTTTTTCTCCACATAGGCATCCACTAGTTTTTTCCTTTGTAGATGGCAGCAGAGGATACTGAAATGCCACAAATGCGACATATGCCTGTTCTCTCAGTTGTCAAGACTTCAACATACTATGTACCTCCATTTTCTTTACTCCTGCAAAGAACTTGACAGCCATCAGTGAAAACCTCAACAGTGAACTGTTCTGCAAGTTCACGGCTCCACAAGTCCATCATATCACAGAAGCACTAAGGCTCTGTGTACATCAGGAGAGGAAATGAAAATAAAGATAAGGAAACATGGGGAAAAATAGCATACAGAAGATCAATCCCAAAGGTTCAGAGAGAATGAGACCTTGGAAAGCTAGAGAAAAAAGAAGGGTGGGAGGACCAAAGGAAGGAAGAACAAAGAAAAAACTTCAGCATTAGAAAGGAGTTTAATACTTAACATTTTTATAAGAACATAAAAAAACAGGAGTAAAATAAAAGGGAATGAAGTGATAGAAGACAAGTAAATTACGTGATAGTTAAGCAAGAGTAATGCTAAAAAATGTCAGAAAAGAGGAGGTGGAGACATTAGTGTTTATGTAAATCAAAATGCAAATTGGTTGCAGCCTCCAGGTGCCTGGAAAGTTGCCAGGGCAGCACTCAGTATTCCGAAGTTTGGTCTCTTTAGCTGCAACATTTCACTCAAAGTTGAGATACCTGAGTTGAAGCTGGAAGTGGTTAAGTATGCAGTTTTAACCGATACTAATAGGATGATACTTTTCTTCCTTAGTTTTTAAACAAAAACTTGGTAAGTCCTAAAAGGTTGAACATGTATTTTAGTTCTTACATTTAAGATGTTCACAAAAACCACTCCAGATACATCTACACATCAAAACATGTTTCGTAAGATACACAAGTTGTCATGTCACGCTATGCCTCAATTTTGTGTATGCACAAATGTAACACAAACATTTTCTTCATGTTTATTAGGCTGAACCAATGTTAACTTCCAAGTTAACTATTCTCCATAAGAAATACTGGAATAGAGGTTTTAAAAACATATTCTTCCAATCTGTGAGAGCACTGGTTTTTGCCTACTATTCTGATTGAAAGTACCAGCTTGAGTCAACAGCCAGAACTAGATTCAGAGATAGACTTTGTTATTGCAGCATTCAGCATTATAACACCTAACTTTGAGGCACTTAGCTGCTGGAATGGAATCTACAGCCTTAAGTTATGGTTTCATCTTTTTATATACTAGACAGAGGAGCTGAGTACCTTCAAAAGATTTTCGCATCTGCCAGCACAGTGCCTTCGGCTGCCATACCTATCCAAAATCCACAAAGTTAGTTACATGTGACTTTGGGTTGCAAGAGGCCATCAGATAAGGTTTCATGCTCTCGAACAGCCTCCTTGAGTTAGGCACCTTCAGTTGTTCATGACAGAGAGCAGAGGTCACTTTTATAAAAGAACCACAATGGTGGGGGAGGTTATTCTTGTCAAGAACCCTGCCATACAAGCCAAGTGGATAGAAAGCAGATTTTATTGTCCCTGGAAGAACATCCTTATCACCTGACTAAAGGTTATTCTGGAGTAGAAAAACCTCTCCATCCTTGTTACTAAAGTTGTATGTTTTCAGACAGTTGCCTCAGTGATGCTGGGCAGCACAACAAATAATTTAGGTTAACAGGCTAAAATTTTAATTTCATCCAGTTACAAGTGTAACTCCTTGCCTTGACTTCAGACCATCCTCAGCTGTCGTATTTTGGTCAGAGATCTTCCCTGTTACTGTATTCAGTGCTCTTATTCCTACACTAGGAAACACATCCCATGGGGCAGGCAAAAAGATAGCTTGCCTCAGGTTCCTTAGGTGAGAAAGAACTCTTAGGTTTCCCAATTGTATCAAAATACCTGCAATATCTAGGATTTTCAGAAATTAAACTTGAGGTTCTGAAGGAATTTCATAATGGAAAAACCTGAGTGGTTCATATGGGAAGAACAGAGAGGTCAATATTTGTGTTCCTAGACTTAGACATGTTTCAATAACACCTCAGTTCAGAAGCTAAGTTCCCTTGTAAATGTGTGCCAAGTTTCTCATTTCTTTCTAAAGCAGAACTAAATATTGTAAAAATTGTATTTAACAGCTACATCTGATATTGAAGCTATTACTACAGAAAATATTACGCACACATCATACGCAAAAAACTAAGCCACCTTAAATAAAAATGGAATAATAATTTAAGCAAGCCTGTATCCACAGAAAAGTCTAGCACATTTCAATTATGGTAAAATTAACTGTGCAAGCTAAGTGACTATTGAACACATAATATAAATACTAAGTCACAGCCTTAGTTTAGTTGGTAGAATTTCTTTGTTGTTTCCCTGCACAATGGAGATTCGTTACTAATTCAGTGAATGCATAAACTGCCTACACTGAACAAATCAAGTATTTTACTTGAATCTGCATTTCTAAAGGACAAAATATAACATGTCCAAAGAGATGACATAACTAGATCTTGAATAAAGTGATACATAGGCCAGGATTCAATTTTTTTCTCTTACAGGCTGAATTTCCCAAGAATTAAAAAAAGCATGAACAATACAGAAGCATAACTAAAGCAACATTTCATATTTGTTCACAAAACATTACAAAATACTATTAAAATTGCACATTATATCCAATGCAAATATGATGATCCTATTGATTTCTTAGTGAATACAATTTATTTAAAATATAATTAAGACTATTAATTTAAAAAAAGATCAATTCAAAGAGGAATAGAGGAATTAAATACTAGCCCTTAACTTCAAAAAGTGCAAATAAATTGCATACTAAGCAGTTTAGCTTCTTAATTGTGTAAGTTAATGGACTTAACCTGTTTTTTGCATGTACAACATAAGCCATCTAACAACTTTGCACAATTTGGTCTCATCAAGAAACTTTACTCTCTATTTACCCAGAGTAAATATAGTTGAAAGCTGTAAACCACATGGAAGACTTATCAAGAAGTTTACACTCTATGTGCATTATTCCTGGCTTTAACTTGGTGCAATTAATCTTCACATCCCTAAGCACTAAGCATCAAGCCTAGCTCTTTAAGGAAAATGAAACTGATTTAAAAAAAAAAAAGCAGCGAAAAATTCATACCAACACAAAAAAGGACTGCTGAATATTCAAAAGGCTCGGGTCATGGATACTGCTTGTGGTATAATGCTGTGACAAAAATACAAGCCTAAATAACCAAGTAAGTTTACAGACACAGTCCTTCTGATACATCACTGGCATTAAAAATATTAAGTAATGATACCGGCTTTTCTACCATCTTTTCCTCAAATATGAACAATCATCAGGTGTAAGCGCTTAGACTCTGAAGCTCGTCAGAGTTCAAGGAGCATCTGGACAATGTTCTTAGTCATATGGTTTAGTTTTACGTAGTCCTGCAACGAGCAGGGAGTTGGACTTGATGATGCTTATGGGTCCCTTCCAAACTGAGATATTCTGTGATTCTACAATGAATCTATTCTGCAACGTGGCCAAAACTAAAGTCCAACATGCTTACTTGGCAGTCATTTAATTTTAGTTTTTCTTATTATCGAACATCCACAATGATTCTGACAGTCCTTCCTGAACTGCAACTCAGATGCATACGTCAAGCCTTCAGGCAAAAACCCCACTGCCATGTAGCTGAGACCTCCAGCCTGGGATACTCTTAAAGATGAAGTACTAATATTCATTTTCCTCCAGGACCCAAGCAAGGCTCAGTTCTCATTCAAAACACAGATACTTGCAAATCACTGCAAAAGTAACGCTAAGAGGCTGGAACACTTTTGCAGAAAGTGGAAGGCCTAGATGCAATGCCTTCAGCACCTTCAGAAATACTCCCCCCCTGCTTTCCTCCTCCTCAAGCAGAGCACAAATGGTCTACCAATTTTGTGGAACAGAGGAAAGGTACTTTATCTTGTACTTTTTCTGTTGTTAACACTTTGAGATTACCTATAGGAAGTTGAATCCTTCATATTCAGTATGTGCAATACATACCATTTTTTTCAGCAAAGGCAATGGCATCTTCTTTAGTAGAGAAAGTAAGAACCAAGTTGGATAAAGGATCAGCTCTGTAAGAAATCAGATGACAAACTTACAACACATTTGAAATATAGAGTAATTGTATCTGTATCTCAAATACTAGTAAAATGCTTTACTACACAACTTTATGTATTACACCACCTCACAAGCCATTCAAAATCCATTTATTTTAAGTTATTTCCAGGATTAACACTTTCTGCAGAGTACTGTTTCCCTTTCAGTCTGTTAAACTTCCCTCCCAACCCATTGTAGAAATTAATGTCTTAAGTTTTTTATTAGGCAAACATGTCTAACCACCTGCTGAGGTTATAATAAGTGCTCTGCAGCAGTCTTTTTAATTTTTAAAGCTGTGTAGTCCCTCTCTTTTTGGAGGATCAGGAGGCTTAAGGTAATTTTGAAGATTTCAAGGAGGCCAGAAGTCTGTAGAGCAGCTAGGAGAAGAATAATCTTACACACAAAAGAGCAGCATATCAAAGTGAGCAGAGCAGGAATTAATCAGAGACTGAAAAGTACGTAAAAAACCTCAAGTGTTCAGTTTTGGCCGAAGTAAAATGACCTCCACAAATTATTCCAGTACAGCAAGCAGATTGCAGGCCACCACTTAAAATGAAGCTGAGAAAGACAAACTACTAGCTAACTACATACACAGTTTTAGATTATCAGCTATTTCTCAACTGCATTTCTGAAAGGAATCAAATAGCAAAAAGCTTTTTGAAACAAATTAAAATCTCAGTTAAAATAACAAACTGCCTATTTGTTGCTATAAAAGCTCAATTTAAGAACAATGACAAAGGATGAAAAAACCAAGGTTCTAAAAATTAATCTACAAAACTTTTAGAGAAATAAGATACTGGTTGTAGCAGCACAATGATTAGATAATGCTTCCCTGAGAGAACACTGCACATGAGCCTGGGAGACAACTGTGAAGACAAGACCAAATTGCAACCAACTATTGAAGGAGCTGCGTCTCAACTGTTGTCTCTTTGAAGCTAGAAGGGTAAATGAAGAGAAAAAGCAACCAAAGATACACTGAACTCTCTACAATAAAGGACAGAGCCTGTGCCTGGCGGAGGGGGAGGGGAAGAGGGGGAATCTAGCTTCCAGCAAAGACAACAATGTAATTTTATCCGATGTACACACGGAAAAATGGGAGTTTGCTATATACCCAATATATTCCCCAATAAAAAAAACCCCAAAAACCAAAAAAACCAAAACCCAAACAGGATAAAGGCAGAAATTACACTTTCACAAGCCACTAAGATGGGCTCTCTTAAAGACATTTAAAGATTTTTCTTACAAATCAGTAAGGAGTATTAGGAACTAAGAATTAGTCTACGGCATCATCAGTGCGGAATCAAGCCACCCAAATATACCACAATATTATGACAACTTCTGCTTATTGTTCTTCTCATCTGTGACTGGGGTTGGAAAAATCCTCTCAACACTACTAAGTGTGAAACAAAGAAGTTTAAGTGATTTCTTCTGGTTTTATGTGGGATCATCTTTCATCCAATCTAAATACAGCTTTTTGATTTCTTTCCACATATGAGCTATAGGTGTGTTTAAGTTTGTGACAATCTGTGAGCAAACTGGAGTCCGGAACGGCCAGCATTATAGTCCTGACAGTGCAAGCAACACCAGCGCTGCAGGACCTTCTGTGTCTGCTCTAAGATGTCTTACCAGTCACTACAAACTGGGATTCCAGATTTTGTTCTCTTATGAGATCCTGTACAATGAAAATCATGCATTTCCCATGTTTCTTTCTTTACAGCTTTATATTAAAAGATGTACTCAAGACCTATCCATAGGCATTCCTGTAACGAAACCTCACAATTAAAAAAAATGCCATGGGTCCATTTTATTTAAATCTACAGCTGGATAATTTTCACTGAAAACAACTATATCCAAGAAACAAGAAACACAACATAAAAAACAAATGAGACTGTAAAATTACAGAAATATAGCAAGGGCCTACAGGTAAATAATTATATTGAGTTCAGAGGAAAAGGGCCTCAAGAGCTCTAATCCACTAAACACATTACATTATTGAAAAGTAAATGGGAAAACTTCTAAAAACCCTTCTTTGCAGAAATTACGTGTGAAGAGAAGAAACTCTTCTTAGGTATTTCCGGGTGTTGAACAGTAATTTGAAATTTCCAGAATATCCACTAACACTTTTTGCAAGAGTTCCTTAAAAAATGAACGAACTAGTTTACAAAGCCCTTGAGGGTCAATTCTCAACACAGCACTTGCTTTTGGCCTACCTGGACCTTGCTTACATAGGCAATACTCCCTTCCCTACCCCAAAATCAAAATGCATGCAGAGATGGATTCGTTCAAAACAGTCACTCCAGTTTAATTTTCCACAACAAACTCACTTCAGGACAATTTAACACACAGGTAAATCCTTAACAGCATGGCTTGTTTTTCTAGGTGGTTTAACTAACACAAATGGTTGTGACTGTTAGAAAGGTTAAAAGCCACTGTTTTGGCTGAGATCATGCAAAATCCCACGCAGAAAATAGTTTGTCTAGGGAGGTTAAAGTCAGCTGCAAAGCAACGGGAGATTAGAAGAAAAGTTAAATTCAACCTGCACTAAAGCAGGTGCCACTGGCACCTGCTACAGTATTGTAATCTGTGAAGTGCTATAAATAGACCACACTTTAGTGGCTTGGGGCACACAAGACAGGAGGGCACACAAGACAGGAGGGAAAGGTGTATTGCTGGTCAACAGGCTATCATTTAATTAATTCAGGGCCCGTGAAACAACCTGATCATGACCAGTTAAACATACTAGCTACTTCAGTAGTTGTGTCATCCAAGCCATACATGTATTAAATCACTGAAATCTTCTCTCTGAAACAGCAATTTAAGTATACTTGAGACGAAATGACGAAAAACCCCAGGACGTGCTTAAGATGAGGTCAGTGTTATATACAGACTTAAAGTTTTAAAACTGGTATTTTAACAGACTATTTTAATACAATTAATACTTTAATTCATATCCAGTATTCATTCTTCTCATCTAACAATAGTTGAGGTAGCCTTCCCTAATGCTTTGCAATACCAATGCAACTGAGATGTTACAGGATGTGAGCCTCAACCAACACAATGGGAAGACTTAATTTCAGAGTTATTTTTAACTAATATTTCTGGATACATGTATTTCATAAATAAATAAAATAAAATAAAAAACATTCTGTGACTGGATTTAAAATGTTAATAAATATTAAAAAATGCATCCTCAAATTATTTATTATTTAGGGTTTTAAGGGTTTTTTCCTCATAGACTTTTGTGCTCTTTGATTGTAAGTGCTAATATGACTGCAGTCTGACATTTTCAAAATACACTGTATCCTTTTTGAAGTCTGAAAAATAATCTCTAGTGGTTGATTTTTGTTGATGAAGAAAACAAAACAGCTTCAAATCAAAATTACAATATCGTCAGGAGAACTGCTGGCACTGTCCTCACAGTTTACAGGAATTCTAACCACAATGTAAAAGGTAGGTAGTATATTTATATAGGGGAAAAAAGAATTAAAAATCAGCTGTATCCAAGTTGTAATTACATATCCAAATTATAGTATATTTAGCTAAGATTAGTTCTTTTCAGGATTTTGGCACATTTAAGATCTTATACTACTAATATTAGCTACAATGAAACAAAGACAGCAATATTTTAAATAGGTTGGGTTTGGGTTTTTTTAATTCTTTAAGGCTCCTCATTTCAGATCTTCAGGATACTTACAAAACTTTGTAAAAAACAAAAAAAAACCCAGAAGCTATGTATTGTTATTTTATGTTTAACCAAATTTAAAAGATTCAGCAGAGAGCCGAGAAGGATTTACTGCTTCAGGTAATTAGTAACCTTCCTCTCTGATGCTGCCATACACTAACATCACCACAAATGTAATTGCTGAAATTTCCAGTTGTTAAAACTTTTTTCAAACTCTTCCAGATGCTATTACGCACTAAAATCTGCTTTTGAACATTGATCATATGACTAACAAACGCAACCACATACTGTAAGTACTGTTAAAACAAAAGTAAATTTACAGGTAGAAAGGACATTTTTAACTTAAAATTTACAAGACTAGTGAGAGCCTATTACAGAAGAAAAGTATTTCCGAATTCAGTAACTACTCACGTAGATGCCCAGCCCATTAAAGGGTTCTCCCAGCGCTCTCTGTTATCAAATTCCATCTTCCATTTCTTCGTATTGTTAACTCCTGCCTGCATTGCATTACGTGCTGGAACAAAAATGTGAACTTTTCTGGTTTTGATGTGCTCATCTGGAACACCAGTTAAAGTCGTGATATCCTATGAAAAACACAATGGAACTTGTTAAAAAAGGGTTCGCATAAAAGGCTTGTAAAATAATACTGCTTATGCTTTTCACATAATTTCACCCCTTATTTTTATTTTTTAAGTTACAAAAAAAGAAAAAAATTGCAGAAAAGTATGCTACGAGTGCAGTTGTACAAAAGTGAAGCCGATACATGTTGGAGTTGCTATCATCCTGCTTCCCCTGGCTGAATTAGATTTTGCATGGATCAGCTGCCTGAACTTGATCATCTCCCAGCTACACAACAGCTAGTGCCAGAGGAGGGACAGGACATTCCCTCCCATCCTCTGACCACAGCTGCAAAGTCAGAACCGTTCCAACTTGCACCAGCTAAAGCAAATGCAGACATGTATAAAGTCTTCTTTCTCCTGTAAAGAAAATACTAGAGCACAGACTGAAACATTAACAAACTCCAGAATTTTGCATTACTATTAGAAGCCTAAACTTCGTTCGAACAGAACTATTCACCAAAAGCCTAGCCAGCCAACTATGTGCTGTAGTGTAAGTGCTTTCACGTGGGCTTAAGTCTGTATACAATTAAGAGGCACCAACATCAACGCTGACTCAAGAAGCTATGCTTAGCATGAAGGAAGAGGAAGGAGGTTATCTTTCGCACAGTAATCTATTGACTGAGACTGCAGAGCAGGTACTAGAATTCAGCTCTTATTTCTCTAACCATTAGTTATCACATAAAGTTGACCCCCTGGTCTTGTTTCAAGATATGAGTATCAGCTTTTGAGAGTTAATTCTTCTGTTGATGTTCAAGATCAAGAGAGGAACATTTGATACTGGTAACATTCTTTGGTATTTTTGTGAAGGACAAACGGATTCAGGAGATTCCCACCATCAAAGGAAAAAAAAAAAACAAGGGCGTGTAACATTGTATACAGCAATCAGCAGCAGGATGCCCTCTTCTACTATGTCTTGGTTTGTGAGCTCTCAACAAATAAACCTAACAAAGATAAAAACTTGAAGGATCGCAGAAACAGCCTTAAAACATTAACTGACTTTAACAAAGAGTAAGATATGGAAAAACCTCACAAGAACTGCTGTGAGAAATTACCCTCAGCAGCATCTGATATAATCAAAGTGAACTTTCTTGCTAAAAACTAAACAGTAATTACATAAAATTAACCTGTCAGTTCACCCTAGTAAAGAGTGAAATCAAACATCAAATCCATCTCTAAGGATGCTAAACTACTCCTGTTCCTTACATACTTAAAAGGCCAGTGGGAGCTCCTTGGTTTTCCCTCTCTGCCCTCCTGTCTCTTCCCTCCCCCCTCCTCCCTTTCCCTCTCCAGGAGCAAACAGTAAACTGGTTAAAGTCCAAAAAGTGGAGTGAAACTTTGGGCATGTCGAACTCACCTTGCCAGTACTGCCATGACTTGAATTAAAAGCCAAACAAATTTAAATAAAACACTGTGGCTTTACATGTCTATAGCGGCTAACTTCATGGGATTTTGTTTTCTGGCAACATGAAAGCTCTTGGTGCTGTCACCAGATCACCCTTTGAAAATGAAGAAAGTCTCATTTTTCATTTTACTTCTGAAAATACATTTTGGGAGACCAGTCCCTCAAAACTACACAAGGGAGCCAGTTTAAAGCATTTGACTTGTATTTGCAATTAAAACAGCAGGCAAAACAAACAAACATGTACACTAATTTTCCAACTTCTGACACTTCTACCTAGACTATCAAAAGAAACTGTTGAAATATCTTAACAATTCCATTATAATAGGACCAAGTAATGTTTCTTTTTAACATGAGTCTAGCAGTGATACGAAAAAGAAACACTACCAGTCACTGGAATCTTGCAACACCTGTGTAAAACATCTCCTGACAGACTGGCATTTCTGACTGTTGAAGCTTAAACCACAGTTTTATGAGGAAATAGCTTAAAGTTTTCTTATATGAATTGGCAAAGTGCTTTGTTTAACAAAAAGAGGGGTTTTTACCCTCATTAAAGTTGGTGGGGCTTCAATGTTTCAGCTTGCCTATTTATAGGAATAGGCTGCTATACAACCTAACAAACATGCCTATTGAGAAAATGTAAGAATATTCACAAAAAAAAAATCTCTTTCCCTTCTTAAATAATCTGCTACATGCAGAAATTCTGGTTTTGTTATAATCAAATACATCCAAATCTGCAAGCTTCAAAATAGCCCAAAATTACTTTTTTTTTTACTATTATTACTCTCAGCAACTCATATGCCCATTATTAATTTTATGCTTCAGGTTTAGAGGTTTTTGAACTGTTCCAGAATTATCCAGAATTATTTAAATTAGATATTATATTAAACAACATTACAGACATACACAATTTCCTCTATTGAAGCCTCCACACTAGAGGATCATAAAAATACTACATGTTAGTGCATACAGAACACAATATAAAAAGAGTACTAAAAACCAGCAAATGCTATACTTATGAGGTAACTGTAGTCTAGAAATGCCTAGACTTGTTCATCTGGACGAAAATAAAACCAAAACCCCAGACAAACCAGAAGTCCCTTCAAGCCATGTTTTTTCGGGCACTCAGCTGGCTCCAAATCAAAGGAATTTCACTAGTAATATAGGATTCATCCCATAAAAGTCTTTTAAAGGTGAAAACTAAAACTTGCCTACTTTCTGAAACTGAAATATCTACATGTGTTGTTAGCTCTTCATACTTTGATTCATTACAGCTAAAGTTTCCATGCCTTCTGGGAATCTAGCAATTGTTTACTGCTATCTTCCCCATTTTAAAGCTGGCAATTGAACAGACAGTTGTTAGGACAATGAGTTTCTGGTTTCTGAAGCCCAAGTTGTCCTAGCATAAAATCACTGGTTTTGCTTGCTGTAGACATGTAAGGTACTGTAGCATAGCTGAGCTGTTGCCAAAGATATGGAATAAAAAGGCTTGGCATCTATCACATACTTGACACCTAAAGAGCACAGAAGCTCTAAAATTCCTATTCCCTGTAGGCGCACTCTTAGTCTAGACAAACTGATTTCTCACACTTTTAAAATGCATTACAACACTCTATTGTGATCATTTCATCCACACAGCTCCAGCTAGTGACAGAAGAACCTGTCCTTTAAACGACATTTCAATGGGCTAAAGCTCCCGCTCCAAAATGCCATTAAAACAATATAATACTTGAAAAGAACTATGCTGCACTGGGTTGAACTCTTTACTGTGTCTTCAGTGCTTTGTTCTGAGTTCAAGTTCTCATTGAAACTACCTGTGAACCAACTTTCCAAAACAAAGATGTTTTTGACAGCTGGTTTCACATTACTATTTTTTTTTAAGTGTTCCTTACAGAATGTTGCTATATTAGCATTTTAAAATATTAGTGAGGTGTTCAGCATTCAAAATTCTAAATTAGGTGACAATATAAAATATTTGAGATTTGAACTGTATATGTTTGCTTTAGTAAAAATTAACAAATCTGCTTCAGATTTTTAACACTGGCTATCATGTAAAATGTGCATTCTGACAGTCTGTTTTTCTTAACATATATATAGGAGTTCTTTTAAATAGCAACCTCTGAATTTTTTTGTATTTAAAAAAATTAAAAACCTAATTCTGAGGCATTTTGGCTCTTTCGGAATAAGCTGAGAGGGACAAAACACTCTCTTTTTAAAAACAGCAGAAATCACATCAAATTGCTTACAAATGAAGAGGTTTTGTCTTTATAATAAATTAAACTATTTAAGAACAGTTGTCATGGTGGAAAGCCTGGTAAAGCTGTTCTGGAAAGAGTAATAAGAAATGATAAATGTGCTATACAGCAGAGAGAAAAACTAGCTCACAGAAGCACTGTCAATGAAAGCAGTATTCGGCATGAAGATGAATTTCAAAGGAAATGAGAATTTCCTTCTACGAAGTACCCCACTAATAGCACAAATTCCAAAGAGGACAAGAAATGGTATTCTATAATTCAAGGGAAAGATACAAAATGATTCCAAGTATCTCTGAAAACAAGTGATTTTTAATAAATGGGTCAGGTGTGCATAAAGGTGTCATGTTGCTCCTCTGACATTTCTTTCCGTGCATAGACAAAAAATGTATATAACCACTATCAACTATCTACTGTTTAGCACCCCCCCCTTTTTTTTTTATTAAAGGAAACGGGGAACAAGCAATGGGAAGTTGATGTCAAAACACAGAAAAACCTCCCAGCAAGCTTCCAGCAACCACCCAGGATTTAGAGTCTTGCTAGCTGCTCTCTTTTCAATACCAGAATTTCACACATTTCAATGACCATTATGACTTCAAAGAATCAAATTTTCATCATTGTCCGTCATCTGCCGGTTGATTTGTATAAAGGAGTTCTTCTGCATGCACTGCAGACAAAGGGCTCCTTACTTTCGTGGCTATATATCAAGTTTAAAAGTTCTGTTTGTGACAGTTGTGTCTGTGGTAAATTAGGGTAACACTGAAGGAGTGCAGCTGCTCTGCAGGAACCTCCTTTTTGGCATCATTTCACTTAAATAAAAACTGAATAATTAGCTTCTGCCTTTATTAAACCACAAAAATGCCACTGGCCTTAGTAATTACTTCCGGTTGCCCCACCTACTTAACCTCAATAGTTTACACTTGTTAGAAAGGGGGGAAAGTAGAAGTTTTCTGTACTTTCTAGCAGTTTACAACAGCTTGCTCTCTTCCCCACCCCCAACATGTTTTACCAGACCAAATGCATAAAGTTTTGCTATAAACTCATGTTGCAATACACTTTTTTAGGAGCTGTTATATCAAAGCAAAGAACATGTTGCATAATACTCACAAAATAGCTGCTGTGAAAGGAGCTTTTCATTTAGTGTGCTCAGCTGCTTAGGCTGTAAGTCAGGATGAGAACATTTACGTTTCTACACTTCAACACAGTATTTTTGAAACAAACATTAACAGAACAGAATCTACTATGCAAATTCTAAGTGGAAAAACAGAGCAGAATGAACCAAACGTGGTCAGACAACATTTATCTAACACCTACAGACATAACAAGGGAAAAAAAGCACATTTGCCCTTAGGAAACTCTGGATCACACAGAACGGTTTTTTGTCAGGCTTCACAATCATTTCGTGTTCACAGTAATCTGTGAACAACACGGTGTTACCTGTGAGATGTTCTCCAATCTAACCTTCCCGCAGAATGATTAATAAAGAAGTTGCGAAAAGCAGTGAAAGAACCATATTTTTAAAAAGAAAACCAAACATTGGAAACAGGATTCAATAATAATAATAATAATAATATGATTGGATGAAAGCTTCTATTTAAAGAAAATCTCTTTCATAGGTGGTTTTGCAGAAAACACTAAAGAGAAACCAGATAGGGAGAAAAGGATATGCTGGAACGTGGGTCAAACAGAAGCAGAAACTGTCACGTTACTGGAATCACAGTAAGTCCATTACAATACGTTTTAGTCAACTGACTGCTGTTATGCAAAGGAGGTGTCAGCATCCAAAACAGTTCAACATTTGCAAGTGCTCTTAGCTTCAGCAAACTCTACTCATGATTTTGTATTTCACAGCTGAGGAGATGCTACTCTAACAGCCATAATGGCTACGCACTCAGTTTTGTCGCATAACCTCCTTGAGAACTTCCCTGTTCACTGCACAAAGGATCAATCCACTTCCCCAATATTTTGCATGGCCTATATTACTCCATGCTGCTTGCAAGAGATACTACAAACATAATGGCATAACACATCCCACACACCATTAAACCAACGTCACTTGGATTTGTTCAGAGAGAACACAATGAAAGAGGAAACAGGAATAATTGACTGGACTTCTGAAAATCACAGGTGCTCTCTACATATGGGAACATGACTACACCCTTGTAAGCAGAAAACTTTCCCCTCACCAACACTTCTTTCACATCTTAAAAGACTTTAATTATAGCCTGCATTACATTCCCAAATTTTGTATTCACACTTGTCTCCTGCAAAAGTCACAGAAAGACTGTATATATAAGACTGATTAATGGTAGAAGTAATTGCAAAGCTGGTGAGTTGTGCTTTTGTTCCTTTCAATCATAGTACTAAAAACAAAAGCAACAATCTCAGATTTTCACCTCTCAGTGCCCTGACAAGCTTCAAAACAGGGAGGCATTTTTCTTGACAAACATGCAAGAAACACCTATCATTCAGCCTGCATTCCTGATGAACGGGTAAACAACATTTTAGAAATTTAAAAATTAAGCATTTGAAACAACTGAGTCCCACTTTCAGCACAGACGGATATTTCTTGCTCAGTATAGTTTTTCTGCCAAGAAAGAATCCAAGAGCAAGACAAAATGATTATGTAGTTATTAATAATGTATTTTTTTACTGTAATAGTAAGTCTTAGTTTTATAAATGTTGTCTGGGTAAACAAAATCAAAGGGAAGAGGAATAAAATATCTGGGTTTACACTTTGCAGCTTCTCCATATGACTAAGATTAAGAAAATCATTACTAAATGGAGGAAAGCAGAGGCAGTCAATGGAGAAGAATATATTTCATAAAAACAGATTGATGTTGCTACTAGTAGTCATCAGAGATTTCAGTGCAGACATGACATGCTTCAAACTGAGGAAATTATAAACAGCATGCTTATCTCGAACAAGGTGGGGAAAAAGTCTAAATGACTTACAGCAAGTCTTGTAAACTACTTTTTCTTGTAACACAGCAAGATTTAGAGACAACATGCTTTCTGAAACTCATTCAAAGCATATGTAGAGAAATGTTTTGCTTCCACACACACAAGTGGTTGGGGTTTTTTATTACCTGCAAGGTATTTTCTACAGCGCACAACTTTCAAGCATTCTATAAGAACTTCACAATCCTCAGATTAAAAAATGTGCAAAACCCCCCGTTAAGAATAAGACAACAGCAATGTTTTTAGACTGTAAACTTTCAAGTAAAAGTAGAGCCGGTCTTAGTTTATCTGCATTTAGATAAAGAAAGTGGGTAACTGAAGAATCGAAATAATCTGATTCCTTTTAGAATAATTTACAGTTATGGCAACACTCTACTGCTTTAATAGGACAAGCAACTGTTCTTACAGACAGTATTTCTCAGATAGAAAATAAAAAATCCAGGCAGAAAGGAACTTTAAAAGAAGACTGAAGTACTAGCAGCTAGAGCCCACCTAGAATAGACAGTTTTGTACTGATTCCCCTGACAGTTCGATTTTGTATACACTATCAAATAAATAGTATATTGGAGTTCACTCCTAGTTCAGTGAAGGTATATGTTCTTTCAGGCAAAATTTATTCCGTTTGCAGTTCTGATTATTCATGCTATACACCTAGCATAAGTCACAATAAGCAGACTGGCTTGCAAAGCTACACATAATATTTCAAGAATATCTTGGTGAATTACACACTAAAGATGACTCTTGAGCTTACAGTCTATAAAATGTAGTTTTGATCATGGACACTCAAAGCCCCACCAGCAGCTCAGGGTAGGGTCTTCCTTATCTTAAGTGACAGCTAAAATTCAGGCTACTCTTGCACATTCGGAATAATTCCTGTATTTTTTGTGTGTTTCTGATGCCATTTTAGTGAAGTCCTTATTTTTAGCATTCATTAAAAGTTACCTGTATTTACTAATTAAATCATAAGCATATGACTATAGTGCATTTTATAAACTTACTGTTTACCAGGAATTCTGTCAGCAACAAGAAAATTAACAGTTCTGATCTGTTTTCTGCCCACTTGAAAACTTTACAAACCTTCCTTTAAAGTATCCATTACAACATTTTTCAAGTAAGGCCCAGGTAGGGTTCCCAAATGCGGAAACCACTTGTTTCATCATCTTCAGTCTTTGGAGGTGAAGGGGTCTAATTTGCGTTAAATGCGTGGCTGGGTGCCTTTTCTTGGTTTTGTGGAAAGTTCCCTTACCAGTTCAAGCTGCGAAAGACTCAAAGGACCATGATGTTCAGAGCCCAGCGGTGAACTGGGACACTACTTACACATAAGCTGTGCAATTGCTGCTGTAAAGCAGGGTCACCTGACCCAATTCATGCTCTAATTTGGACAGCAAATACCCTAAAGTCTGAGCTGTTAAGTTCAAACTTGGATGTACTGCGAAGTCTTAAGACTTGATAACTCTAGTTAAGATTTCCCTATGATGAAGTCTTAAGAAAGATTACCACTATGTTATACAAAACATCCACTGTGGATTCAGTTTTAGTCAGCTAACAACCTCCTGGGGCTGGCAGTTAGGGCAAAAAACACTGATTTTTTTATTATTATTATTTCATATTGTGCATTCTGGTGTTCTTTTCCTTTCATCTCCCAACTACCTATTAGTTTCCTATTTAATGGTAGCTGTGGAACATCATTTAACTTTAAGGGTAAAAATGTAACAAACTAACTATTCAGGCTTTTCTTTATTAAAATAACACATTCATCAAAGGTAGGGTGAAAAAAAGCAAAACATAGCATTTTAAAGTTTAACTTGACAATACTGTCACACTAGTGCATGGTCTGCTACTAAGAACAGTATCGACAAATTCTGAGTTCGTGTAAACCAATGCTTGCCTTCATCCTGATGCATGTTCTCTATCTTTTATACCTCCTTTATAAGAAAGTGATTTCACTAACAGATTTTTGCCCCATAGTAACAAGTCATGTGAGACAGGGGAGAAAACCACAAGCAAACCCCCAATCAAGAAATGCAAATTTGGAGCAAAATCCCTGCTGGTGCATGCTTTTTAGAAAAAAAGTTGCCTTTAAGAAATTACAACAAAGTCAGACTTTGTAAAAACTGTCCTTTGCCCTAATGCAAGCTGTAATGCTTCTATGTAATATGCATGGACTTCAAAAGTTGAAAGCAAGTGCTAAATAGTGTACATAATTTCCATACACAGTAGGTAGCAGCAAGAAAAGAACTGACACAGTTACCCTCGTTAAACAGATGCACAATAGAGAACTGTTATGCAGTGTTAGCATACTGAAGGTTTATGCTTCAGGATGTTGCGGCTATTAACAGCTTAAATGTTCGCTGTATTTTGTTAATTAGTGCATAGAGCTTTTAAGCCTTAAGTGTATTTCAGAAGGTTCTCTTCTAACAGTAGCATAGTCATTATTGCCTGGTGTCGATGGGAGGGGTTGATGGAGCTTCAACTGTTTCATCATTATCAATAAAACATGCAGCTTAATACCGCTGGACAAAACCAGTTTCTTTAAATTTATATATATGGTTAGCTAAAATGGAAGCTTTCCACAATCTGTGTCTAAAAAGCTGAATCATAACTAGAATGTGTTAGCATTACTTCACAAACTGTTTTTAGCTTGCTCTATCGAGAAGTCTGTCCCTGTAATTTGTGCTTTGGCCTTTATATGGTCTGCCTTTCAGGTTATTTATAGGACAGAAATCATGGTCTTATACTTCCTGATAGAATAGAGGGTAATCTGTGACCAATTAAATTCAGTAATTCAACTTGATACACTACATCTTTCAGTTTTCCATTACCGTGGGGTAAAAAAATCAAAGAACAGTACAATGTACAACTGTGTTTACTAAACAGTCATAAAATAGTAAGAATTTGTGTTGGAAACTGACATTACAGAGGAAGATATTCAACTTCTGACTTATTAGAGAACCAGCTGACCCAAGAATGCTGTCAAATGGAGTGGGTACGGCAACAAAAACGTGGTCAACAAAAATGTGGTCCTAAGAAAAAGCACCTAAGAAAAAATACAAAACAGAAGAATAAAGAATAAAATACTATTGTAGACTACAATTTTAATCTTAAAAAGCTTCTGCCTGGTTAACATGCTACTCAGTGAAAACTTTAAAATATATGACTTACGATGACGATGTTGGCCTATACAGAAAAATACTGCTACTTATTTTTATACATTAATCTATCTGCACATCCATAAAATGAATCCGTAAGAAAAAACTATCCACTTCTTCAGATGTTTGTAATCAGAATTACTCACCATATTTTTTTCTAAAAACATTTTCAACGTAATTATAACATCTTTAAAGAACCTCTGTATTTGGTATGTCTTATCATGCACTTTGTAGAAATTCCTTATAGCTCAGCAGCTTCTCATTTGTTAACCCACCCAGTTTTCAGGCTAACAGGTAATAAGATAAAAGTTACTTCCCCATGAAGCAAAGATTTTCTTTTGCGCTAAACGTAAACCAATGGGCTTTATGGAGTAAACATAACTGAGTATTCCAAAAAGACACATGAGAGATTGAGCAATATCCCTACAGCACATGCTTCACAACACAACTAAACTGCATACTAAAACTCTGGGTCTGAACATCAGACGTCTACCCACGGTCCATGTCCCCGCTTAACACAGGTTAATGCTCCTAATTTTGAGAGAGCAGCCATGAAAGTAGTTCAAAGATACCTCATAAACAAGCCACGAAGAACTGGAAGAGCATCTGGTTCCATTTCATCACTGATTCCTAGCAGAATTCAGATAATGGTACTGTTTTAGGAGAACACTAAAATACTAGCTAGTCTTTAAAAAGCAAAACTGTATCAATAACTTGCTTCTTTCTAGCAGATTAGAAACACTGCTGGCATATTTAGACTTATAAAAACAAACAAGTATTTGCATGTTGAATAACCCTTTGGAAGCCAGACAAACTAAACATGGCACAATGATACTCCTTTAATTTGTTCTGAGCAGTCATCATAGCAAGCTCTTCAAAATTGGTATTCTTTGATAGAAAATGAAATACTATGTGATGAAAAAAAATAATCGCCTGCATACCCTTCAGAGAAACACACTCTTTGACCCAGTGCTCCAGACTAAAGCCTTGACATTTTTGCACAAGAATGCTGCATGAAGGAAGCCCAGACAAAACAGACACTCGAGATGTTAGAAGGTTGTGTAACCTCAATCTCAGACACTCCTCCTTCCAATATCCAGTAGAGATAGCACTACCAAGCACCAAAAGAAAAATCAAGAAATCCAAATCCTTTACCCTATTCTAAAACCAAAATAAGCCTACATACGGATGAAAGTGCGATTGCTCTCACTGATACAACTACCTAGCGCTTTATACGAGGTTCTGGGCTACTTCCACAACGTGTAATTTTCTAAACTGAAAGACAAAATTATGTCAAGATGAGATTTAGTAATATAGCAATACTTACTCTTCTTAAAAGACAGCTAAAGGTGATGGCAATTTCTTTATTTGGACTGTCAAGGGTTACAGAAGCTTCTTTATCATTGGGAGTAACTTGTTGCCTGTAGACTTTCTTATAGAAAGCTTTTTATCAGTAGCCAGTAAAATGGGTTTTCTAAACCAGTGCAAGCTCCATCAAACTACAACTGCTTACAAGAACAAGTTGTAGTAAGCTGTATAGGCTGAATTGAGCTAGGGTATTTTAACTGAAGAGGGATTTAATTGCCAAACAGCAAAATATAGTGAATTTGCAGTGCTGAAAATGTGCACATAGATAGATAATCTGGTAACTACACACACACCCCTACACCTAAGCTTGTTACTGTATTTAAGACCAAACACATCCACCAGGCAAAACTATACATAAGAATTTGCCAAATTATTTACATTAAAAACAAAAATATCACTGTTTAGAAATAAATGTATGCTCTGGCAGATCAATGTGGTGTACATGAACTAAAGATCATCATCATCCTCAAAATCATTANTTGTTCTAGTTCTGAAACATTCTTGCAATATTGGTAAGATTTAACCACTACAAAAGTCCTTTTATTGGCAAATATTTAGGGGTAATTTAGTACAGTACCTTCCAATAGCAGACAGCAACTTTCACAAAACTGCTTAGCCTGTAGAAACCTCAGGCTAGACACCCAGAATACAGTGTTACCAGCACTGACTGGGACGCCGGCTTAAAGCACACATGAGGAACTGGACGACTTTTAGCTACAACAACAAACACGACTGATGCACCCTACTTACGACTGAAATAGATAACGTTTTGCAGCAAAATGCAGATTCACAAATAAACTATCAGTGACCACAAAAAGTAAAGGCCTTTAAGTATTTAGCTCTATGCAAGTCCACTCTTAAAGTAGACACTTTTATTAAAGTAGATCTGTATGTATGTTTACTTGCAAACAGTCTTCTCTCTTGAATATTTCACTTTTATTGAAAGAATACATTTAATTTTAAAATAATTCTACAATATGGTTTCATACCTTAAACACCTTCTACACTGGAAACTAGTACCATTCAAGTGTCAAACATTAGAACTGCAGATGACTGAACGCAAACTAAACACCAACTATTGCACATGAAGTGAGAGAACAAGACATACTTTACTACATATTTTATAAACCACCAGAAAACAATTTTTCATTTATCTGGAATTCCAAGTACTACCCAGTTCAAATGAGCTGGCTACCTGCTTACTTGACACAACTGTGATGAAGAAAGTGCTTCTTCAAACTACAGGCTTCATATACAAGGCCATTTTGGCCAATGACAGAAAATGTTTCTCAAAACGTATCTGCAAAGTAAAGGGTGAAAAAAATACTTTCATTAGCCTCATTTTACATAACAGGTTTGACTATAGATTTTAATTAATTTTTCATTATTCCAAAGTAAAATGCAAGCTGCTGATCTAATTGAGAGAAAAAAAAAATAGAAGTAATACAACCTACAAGAGAGAAATTTGGGGCCATGGGGAGGGAACGGGGTAGGGTGGTAACTCTGTATGAACCCACACACAGACTTCCATCCTGGTACCTTGTACCCTTTCCATATGACAACTCCCTATCACAGAGCGATACATATAAAACACACAAAATTTGTCAGTTACATTCCTCATCAGAAGAGGAATGCTGCCCTGAACTGAATCCTTTATGGTAACCAGTTGAATAAATACTGCAGCTAGAGTGGATTAAATGAAGAAAAGATTATTGCAAATTCTTTTATCCCATTAAGTTACTTTAAGAACAGCTTGACTCACCCTCTAAGGAATAACCCACAATGAGTTAACAGCATTTTGAAAAACCAAAACACAGAACATCCACTATATCCTTGTTATCTAACACAGTGGTAATGCTTGGAGAATTCTTGGCTGAATAGTAGTTTCAAGAAAAGGAAATCTAGTAAGCCTGTCTTTAATAAATGCACACTTTGCCAAGTGTTTCTCTTCACCAAGTTGCAAAACCAGCTCCTATCCATAGTCTTGAATTGCAATGTCACACCGTCTCGCACATGATTTTATGACACATTACTGCTTTGTTTTTCAGAGAAGTATATTATATACTCTCAGTTCTTGGGAAAGGCTGCTAGCAATGATCACACTTCGAAAAACACATTAAAGCTTGATTTGCTGTCCTTTGTTTCACAGCACTGTAGACTATCAGATTGAGATTTGAAGATGTTTCAGCATTCCAGCCTATTTTTCACTTGTTTGTATATTTTATTTTGAGTTGCAGTATTATCACTATTATAGTAAAGTCTACACTTCTCTAATCAAACAAACATTACACAATTTCACTAATTTCTAAGCCTAGCCAAAGCTGGGATTTGGATGAAGGTGAACAAACTATGACTCAATTCTGAAAACACTGTGTGATGTTCACCAATAATGCAGTCTTCTAGAAAAAATGGACTGCAGTGTTTACGCAACTTTTTTGCTGAAAAGGTTTATGTTCTGGTAATCTTATTAATACACTGCTACTCCTAGATTACCCAGTAGTAAACACTTAGAACAGACACTAACTGCTACCTCTGGACAGCCAAGAGGAAGCTGCTAAGATTCTTGATATCAATTTCACAACAGTTATTAGAATTGCAGAATCATTTAAATTGGAAAAGACCCTTAAGATCATCAAGTCCAACCGTATACCACGTCCCTAAGCACCACATCTACACAACTTTTAAGTACCTCCAGGGATGGTGACTCAACCACTTCCCTGGGCAGCCTGATCGAATGCTTGACATCCCTTTTGGTGAAGGAATTTTTCCTAATACCCAACATAACCTCCTTTCAGGTAGCTGTAGAGAGCAGTAAGGTCTCCCCTCAGCCACCTTTTCTCCAGGCTAAACAACCCCAGTTCCCTCAGGTGCTCCTCACAGGGCTTGTGCTCCTGACCCTTGACCATCTTCGTTGCCCTTCTTTGGACACACTCCAGCACCTCAATGTCTGTCTTGTAATGACAGGCCCAAAACTGAGCACAGCATTCAAGGTGTGGCCTTACCAGTACTGAGAACGGGGGGATGATCCCTTCCCTAGCCCTGTTGGCCACACTGTTTCTGATACAAGCCAGGATGCTGTTGGCCTTCTTAGCCACCTGGGCACACTGCTGGCTCATATTCAGCCGGCTGTGGACCAACACCCCCAGGTCCTTTTCCACTGGGCAGCTTTCCAGACACTCATCCCAAAGCCTGTAGTGTTGCATGGGGTTGTTGTGACCAAAGTGTGGGACCTGGCATTGAGCCTTGTTGAACCTTATACAACTGGCCTTGGCTCATCGATCCAGCCTGTCCAGATCCCTCTGTAGAGCCTTCCTACCCTCGGACAGATCAACACTCCTACCCAACTCTGTGTTGTCTGCAAACCGACTGAGGGTGCACTCAGTCCCCTCGTCCAGATCATTGATACAGATATTAAAGAGAACTGGCCCCAGTACTGAGCCCTGGGGAAACAGCACTTGTGACTGACCGCCAACTGGGTTTAACTCCATTCACCACCACTCTTTGGGCCCGGCTATCCAGCCATTTTTTTACCCAGCGAAGCGTATGCCCATCCAAGCCATGAGTAGCCGGGTTCTCCAGGGGAATGCCGTAGAAAATGGTGTCAAAGGCTTCACTAAAGTCTAGGTAGAAACATCCATAGCCTTTCCCTCATCCACTAAGTCTGCTTTGGCCTAGGCTGCTGCAGTATACAGCATTTACTGCTCCTCTTGAACATCACCTGAAAGTATGAACTGCTCACCCTCAAAAAGGGGTTCAAATTTTTGTGCCTGATTCGGTTTATGCAAGTTACATTTAGTGAGTTATGTACGGTTTGTCTACAATCAGAAGGAAACTGGCCCTGTACTGAGGTTCAGTACTTAGATGTCTGAACCATTACTGAAAAAAAGGTTAATGGTATAGACAAAACAAAACAATTCCAGGATAGGAGCCGAAATGTCAATAGTATCATTGCAGTTAGCCTGTCATGCTTGTAACAGAGTCTGTCTCTACACGTTTTCACAATGCTGCAAAAACTACTTTAGTACCATTTCAATTGTGCATGATAGCACTGCTCTTGAATGCTTAACTCTGTGTAGCAACTCATCCTATTTTATCTTGGCCTGATACAGAACAAAAACATCTGTGAGATGACTGCAACTAATAGATGTTCCTTAACCACAGTTCCACAATGTTTCTAGCATCTCCCCAGTGACCAAACACTACAACAGCTCTTGCAATAATTTTTGCTTTGAGCTACAGCATATACATTATCAGTGGAATACTCTGTTTTAGAGATGCAAAGGATATTTTCTGGCAGTTGTTCTAGTTCTGAAACATTCTTGCAATATTGGTAAGATTTAACCACTACAAAAGTCCTTTTATTGGCAAATATTTAGGGGTAATTTAGTACAGTACCTTCCAATAGCAGACAGCAACTTTCACAAAACTGCTTAGCCTGTAGAAACCTCAGGCTAGACACCCAGAATACAGTGTTACCAGCACTGACTGGGACGCCGGCTTAAAGCACACATGAGGAACTGGACGACTTTTAGCTACAACAACAAACACGACTGATGCACCCTACTTACGACTGAAACAAATCCCAGCGATTTAAAAGAGTTCAAACCCCCACTTTAGGCAAAACCACTGAAGCTTTTTATAATGATGACTGAAGCTACGTTACTGCATAAGCACAAACAGTTAAATCATTTGGAACATTACCTGAGGGAGATTTGCTGCCGACAGCCTTTGTCCTCTATAGCCCAAATTTCCTAATGCAAGCAGGGTCTTCAGAGACTACTTTTCACCCAGCTATTTGTCCAGACTTTTGGAATACGACCTAATTGGTGGCCAGAGATTCACAATGTGATGCAAGAACTATATTTTTGTTTAGCTTTGTTCATTTTGTGTGTTATTTTCTTCAAATTTAACTGTTCATTAAAAGTTATTTTATTCAACATTCACTGAAAACAGCCAGTAACTGAGATAAAGATACCATTTCTTGGATATGTTCTGTATAAGCTAAGCATTTAACTCCTTTAACATCTAAGACTCACGTTTTTTCTACTATGAAAAATTAATGTGTTCTATACTATATTTTCTACTATTTCATTTTTCTCATTTTTCTGTTGTATTCAACACATGCAAGGCTGCAGTAGGAAGGTGACCAACTGCTGCTTAATAATTCAATGTCAAGATCCTCTTCCCTCTTCTACTTCATTTGTGTTTCCCAAGACAAGGAGTATTTTAGTACTTACAGAACCAAAAGGGACTCTAGATAACCCAAAGGAATCCCTGTTGACCAAGTTCTAGCATATGCATGTACACATAGGAATACAAGGTCTAGAAAAGCACTGGAAATAGAAAGATTAATTCAACTACAGTATGCCGTTAAAAGTTTTCAATAACCACAGTGTTACTCTACCAGCCCTGTCAACATGAACTCACAGAAGAGTTCAGTTTCAAAATAAGTTACAAGAGGAATGAGGCAAACAAGGATAACCATATTCCATTTTCTGCCTGGTTTTCCTTCTGATGCGCATGTAAAAACTAATAACGTGATGCCAGGCTTTAAAAAAAAAAAAAATGACAAAGCCAACAAATCCATCAAAATATGATTTAATAATTTCTAACAATAAGATGTATGTATCTGGCAGTAACACAAGTCTTCAAAAGTTAAGCATCAACTTCTGGAATACAGTTTAATTACAACTTGCATGGAAATAACAGTTTTATTATGCTTGGTAACATTACTTAAAAAGCAGAAAATTCCTGTAATATGTTAAATTAGTTTTAATGGGTTGTAATTAATCTTGCTTAAAATTAGGAAATATACTGCAACAATCTAAAATAAGTTAATACAGTACTCCACTCCTCCATGGGTTTTAGCAGGTGTCTAGAGAACTTCTAATCCTGAAAGAGTTGAAAACCACTTCAAACCTCTTTGTGAAGATTTTCCTTGCTAATGGGATATAAGTTTTTCTCCATTAATAGAACATCAATTATTGGATATGTTATGGCATTATGGAAACTTCTCCAAAAACTTAACAAAATCTACAAATGAAAATTCTAAAATAATACTCTAATTTTATATAATTTTGTTTCAGGCCCTACAATAAGCTAAAAAAAAAGATTTGTGCATCTAGAATGTGTACCTACATGCACAACATTGTAGGAAAACACTGTTCAGTCTGACATTTAACCTAATACTGGAAAGAACTGAGGATAAAATAATCATTTAGATACATTAAATGTATCAAAATTAAACTAAATTATTCAATGCCTGCTAGTATCAGATATCAAAAAAACCCAGCAACTATGATATAATCGTCTTCAACTTGATGAGAATACATCATAACATGAGAAGTAACCACTTCACTTACAATTCATTTACACTAACACTGACAGGATAGTCGTATTTCAAATTAGTATCACTTTAACTTAACTGTAAGTAGAAACTCTCATAGCTAGACAGGGTAACGTACAACCCTAACTTAGGATAATGTACATTTAAATGAAAAATGGAAGATGGAAGCGTATTTTGTGTCTTCACACTGTACTCTTTCAGATCTATGCATCCATCACCCAAGGTCACAACAGGGAAACTTTATACTGTAAATTCAGGCATTACAAAAATCTATTTAGATTTTTCTTTTTATGTTAAAGAACAGTGCTACAATATTCAAATGCAATACATAACATCTTTAGGGAAATTTATGTCTATTGACTTGGTGAATCTTATTTACATAGTAAATCATGAAATCTTGTACATTAAATGAAACTTCCTGAATCTCAAGTTACGCAATTAGATTAGCAATTCATGTTCACTAGCATACAGTATTAATTTTTCCCTAATTTTTAAACCAAAAATTATACCATTACTTTTTAAATTCAGAAAAAAATTTACAAAATAACTGATTTTTTTTACCTGTGAGTGGTAATTATTATCGCTACACCTACATTACAAAGCACGAGAAAAAAAAGCCCTAAAAAGTTGTTACAGTAAGGTGTGTTTTTTCTAATAGCCTGTTAAACTTCAGCTTTCTCAACTTATAGTTATCATTACATATGTTCAATTTATAAATACATATTCCAAATATTTCTTAAGTAGTTAATACAGCTTCAGGGATACAAGAAAGTACATACAACATGAACTGTCTAGTACATATGATGGGAATTTCTTTCCCTTGAAGATTCAAAAGCGATACGAAAATCCATGAAAAGCATGCTTTTGCTGGGACACATTCCCCCCAGAAGTCTTACAAAAATTATACTATTGAATAATGTAAACATAAGTGTCAGGTTGCATCTAGAGTAACAGACCACACATTATGGAAGAACTCACAAGAAAAGATTGCCAAATTTCTGATCTGCTACTGATTAGCAGAAGAATGTTACGCATTTGTTCCTAGTTGTAATCTAACCTTCATGCATATTCAAAAGCTAGAGTATATGTGCATAGTAACAATAACCTTGCATGATGTTTCTTTACACCGTTGCTTTAGTAATATGGCTCCTAATGAAGATGATTTCAGGAAGCCAGCAAATTCTGTATAATTTCATTACACAGAAAATACACCCAGATTTCAAAAAGACCAAACTTGTTATAAATTACAGCTCATACTGGTCCTTGGCCACAATATAATAATAATAAGGTACTCATCATTTTATGTTGCTTAACACTTTGAATGCCCTATTTCCTTCACATACTTATGTTCTACTGATGTTCCCCTTTTAAAAATGTATGAAGGATTGTTGCTTTGTAGTTCACATTTACATGACTTTCCTAGAAGAACACAGAATACCATACTGAATGCCTATTGTGCAGAAATAACCCTGAAGGCTGTATCATAGCAGTATGCAGTAGAAAACCCTTACCAATTTTTCATCAACTGTGATGAGTTGCATGTCTCGAGTTTGGTCCTGTGCCAGCCGCCATGTGGAAGTGCTCAGTGACCTGCGGTGCAAGACTTGAAGTTAAAAAATGATTCATGCAATGAGAAAATAGAGGCAGACAAATCTTACATAAACAAGTTACTTTAACAATATCCGTCTTGTAAAAAAAATTGAAGAGGGAGAGATGAGGGCACAAAAATCCTTTTTCTCCCCAATTAGTTCTGTCTGCTGAGTTTTTGGCAGACTCCCACTTAGCAGTTCACAACAGGCTGCACTTTATGTCAGCCTACAGGCTCTCTGTCACAGAGCAACTGCCAGTGGCAAGGACTGTACTGCTCTATATGAATGTACAGTAGCTGGTTTGTCACGAACAGACAGAAAAATACAAGGCTGCTGCAAGCATTCTGGAACTCTGATCCTTAAAATGATGGCATCAGAAGAAAAAAATTCTAAAGCTATTTGTGATGGTAAAGCTCCAGTTCTACATTTTAATAACAGAATTATTAACAAATTAAAAAAAAAAAAGAACCAACCCACCCAAACAACAAAACCCAACAAAACAAACCCTAAGATGATAACCCAAACAAAATTTTCTGGTTTTGAGTGGGCAAAGCTCACAACTATTTTGCTTCATTTCTAAATCAGTATGGGTCAGCTTATTAGTTTCCAAGAAATACAGTTAATCTCCTTGCATAATTACTAAACTTGTAAGGTACAGATGGAAACACACAACCCAATTCCACACCACTGAATTAAGAAATAAAATTTGCCCTTAATTTGCATTACATCACTAATGTCAGGATTGGGGTCTTTGAGTACAAACCATCTTTTGGCAAAATAACGCAACAGCAAGTGAAACAAGCCAAAAAGCCCAGTTCTCTGAGCTAATAGTGTGCTTCACATTTAATTAAGGTCATTTTAAACAAATGAGGCACAAAAATGCAAGAATATAGACAACTGAACAGTAAAGAGAGATTAAGACACTTGCGTTTCAACTGTTCTTCAGAAGATTACCTAATCTGGGAAGCCAGACATGCTTGCAGATGCAAATGAACTTTGAGATTTTGCCTATGGGATACTTACAAACATACTTCTAGTAATTCAACACTATTGGTAACGTTGACCTAATTTTTGAGGAAACCATCCATAAATGCCTTTAAAAACACCACAGCTTTTAAAGCCAAATGCCAAGACTTTCAGAAAATCTGCAATATTATCCAAACTAACCCCTCCTCACATAAACTGTAACTGTTAAGTAGTCAGTAACATGAAATGTGTCTCAGGACCAGATAATCTGCACACAATAAATCAAAATCTATAGAATTAGAAGAGCCTATCTTCCACCACATTCTACTACGAAAACATGAAAGACCTAACCGGAGGAGCAGTCTGTGTAACACATGCATCTACCATGTCTTCTAATCTTAAATCCTTCCCTAATTTATGTCGATTTTGGTGAGAATGCATTTGAAGATACGAACTGAATCATTTAATTAATCTGGCTGCACTGGATTTGACACATTAACTAAACAAGCAGTAATTTTCAGACAGTATCGGCATGGTAAGGTTTTTAGGAGGTAAAACCTACACTAGAAAGGAATTTGAAATCAGAGGCTATAAAACAAGCCACAAGAATCTTATAAAACTAAGCAACTGGAACAAAGTTCAGTTCAGTAATATTTCATAGAATCATAGAATGGTAGGGGTTGGAAGGGACCTCTAGAGATCATCTAGTCCAACCCCCCTGCTAAAGCAGGTTAGCCTAGAGCAGGTTGCACAGGAATGCATCCAGGCGGGTTTTGAGTATCTCCAGAGAAGGAGACTCCACAACCTCTCTGGGCAGCCTGT
>VZSC01005976.1:9224-23028 GCA_013398225.1 Steatornis caripensis | reverse complement strand
GCTGGCTCATGGTGAGCCTGTTGTCCTCCATCACTTGTTGTTGTCCTTCTCTGTAGAGCTACTCTCCAGCAGATCAACCCCCAACCTGAAGTAGTGCATGGGATTGTTCCTCCCCAGGTACAGGACCCTACACTTGCCCTGAGTGAACTCCATCAAGTTTCTCTCCAGCCTGTGCAGGTCACGCTGAATGGCAGCACAGCCTTCCGGTGAGTCAGTTGGTCCCCTCAGCTTTGTATCATCAGCAAACTTGCTGAGGGTACACTCTGTCCCTTCATCCAGATTGTTGATGAACAACAATACAACTTTCAATAATACAACTTTACAATAATACAACTTTCCCTCCTCCCTTTTCTGTTTGGATTATCACTCTCCATGTTATGCCAAGCAAAAGAAGACCTTGATTTTGGAGTGAAACTGTAACTTTACTAGATTACAAATAATTTATAACAGTTCATTCTTCTGCCTTCACCTGGCTTCCTCCCACCGCCCAAAATAATTGGAAAGTAATTAAGCCATCAAAAGTAATGCAGAACTAAATTACAGTAAAATAAGCTACTGGATAACTGGTAGGAGAGTCTCAGTTACTGTAGGAGTTAGGGACAGAAAAGATGGGAGCAAAAATCATTGTTTTAGTAAAATATCCCTAGTTCATTTCATGTAAAGCAATAGTATGTCTTCTGTCAACTGTCTATAAAAAGAATTTTAAAATATGCCTAGCATAAAGTTACTGAATACCACCCAACTTATCAGCTGTACAGACATTAAGAGAGAAAGTTTCCCTGAAATACACATTTGCCCAGTTAACTTTCCCCTTATCATTTTTCATCTACTTTAAACTTTTTTTTTTTTAAAGCTCTAGTAAGCTCCCTGTTCCTGATCTCTCCAAAACTGTGCTTTCTGAGAGAGGGAGGGAAGAGGGGAGAGAAATAGGGAAGGAGTGAGGGACTTAGAGGCAGAGATATGGAGTGAGTTTGAGAAGACAAAACCAACCCAGCAAGTTGGAAACAGGGGAGTAAACAGACACTTAGGTCAGGATGGAGAAAGTAAGGTCAGAACTACAGAATATTTTAATCAAAATCCTAAAGTCTTTCCTTTAACAACTTCTTTTCCTATCTGTGAGAGTCTCTGCCTTGCTTTTCTCCAGTATTTTGTCTCAGGCTCATATAACCGTGTGATCCCTAACATCCCAGAGAGGTTGTCATGCTCAGTCTTGGGTTCAGCAGCTGTTCCAATGCAAGCTTTTCAACATTAAGACAATGCTTGCAGCCATATGCCAGAATCCCTCTTTCTCTTCCTACCACTTTACACTACTCAGAGACTTAATGAAAGGTCTGTAATTTTCCATGGCATAAGGGAGCTCTCAGCTGATGTCAAGCAGCATAACCAACTCTCCCACCAGCTGCTTTTCTGCACGTTGCTGAGGGGCAGAAGAAGGAAATGAGATGAAGTGGAACCTGTGCTCTGTCAATGCACAGAGACTTGATAGCACCATGGGTTCCAGGGGACATGTGAACGCAGCTCACAATGGTGCAACAGTGGTGCAGAAGGACGTTCTCAGCCTGGCTTTAAGATCATTAATGTTGTCAATGTTGTTCTGACAATATGGTTCAGGCTAGCTGCTTAGATGCTTCTCCAAGGTCCCAGCAAGGCTACACAGCATGTGTAAGCTCTGAGCTCTCTGCGCATCACTGCTATTAGTGTCTGAACTGACTAATGTCTAGATAGTTCAGATATGATTTCTATTGGTTTCTAAGATGTTTACTGCTACATCCACCCATCACCTATGGATTTCCTTACCTCCAGCCAGACCCTTTGACCACTATGGTCCTGCACCTTCCTTCCTGGGCAGTACGTAGCAGCACCATAAACTGGGGGTATGCTCTTGCCTGACCCCTGCTGTGGCTCTTTTCAAGATTTTAAATGTAGTAAAGATCATTTTAAGAGCCATATTCAAGCTACCATGCTTATATTGCTGGCTCTTCTGCTGCATTAGTATTACAGAGCGGAAATCTTCTCTGTGAGGCTTTCTATACCCTATTGAATGTACGTCAGCATTGAACCATTAAAGCATTAGGAGATCTTTCATAATTCTGGCATGCAAAATGCAAACTACTGCAGGTAACAATGACTCTGTACTTGTACTCCAGTAAGCAATAAATGTTGTAAAGCCCCAATGCTGTAGAGAACAGTGAATTCTGCAGCCATAATAGAAGAGGAAAATCTCTCTACCTGCATGTTTTGGATGATGCAAAAATTGCAGATCTACAAGCCTAAAATATACCTACAGGATATGGTTAATCTCTGCATTTTGAAGTAGTAGCTTCATAATACAAGCAAGAGTGTAGAAAAGAATGCAAGATTATGTGATCACTTTTTTTGCCCCCAAACACCTAGCCTTTATCAAAGACATAGCCACTCTCAAAAAAACCCAAAACCAAAACCAGAAACCCTGTAAACTGGTAGTGTCATAGCTTGCTGGTATTAAAACAAAACAGGGAGCTGGAAATATCTCAGTGCAAAACAAAAAACCAAGGTAAAAGATGGTATCTACGAAATTTATGGAAATACTATCTTCTGGAAAGTCTCATCCATACAGTTGTCAACAAGTAAAAATATTCTATGCCAACATAGGAAACAGTCTGGATGGCTACAGTGAAATCTGTAGTTCACATCAACATATCATGTCAAGAATCATGAATCAGATTATTTTACCAGACTAATGTAATGGTGATAAAACTATACACATACCAAATTAACGCCAGATGTAGGTTGAGATTTTTGTCCCTTCACTGTAAAGATCCAAAAATCAGGGGGTTAGGTTAGGCCACTTGCTTAAAATCCTTCCATCAGTTACACAGAGAAACAGAGAGTTCCTGAAGGCAATTTATTTGGCCTTGAAATAGGTGTGTGATATAAATGGCTGGTAAATTTCATGTGGGAGGTTTTACCCTCAAGTATTGACTAAAGAGGGAAACTTGTCAGCTAATTCAGGTTATAAAACAACCTGCTATAGTGATTTAGCTGTGCAATTGTTATCATACCCATGGACTTAAACTGAGGGGTATTTATACACTGAATACGTCTATTCATGTTATCAGTATAATGTACATATCATTTATATACACATAACAGTTCCTAGAAGCCTAAAACACGACATGGAACTGGAATACTAAACGTTATACAAACACAGCCCAAGAAATGGTCCTCACCCTTAAAAACTTACTACTTAAATAAAAAGTGACAACCAAGGGTGGAAATTAAGACGAATAGACAAAAGACCTGATTTGATGAAGGCCATATCGTAGCGGAGCCATGCACAAAACTGACATACCCTGAATCTCACCACAGTCCTCTAGCTTTTCATCGTATTGCTCTTTTAACACACAAATTAACTACAAACCTCCATCATTTTCCCACGCCACAGGCCTTCCAAAGCGTCCTCTTCCTGTTTTTTTCTTGGAAACATCTAATTGAGAGAATCCAAAACAAAGCATGGGAATACAATTGATCTTGAATTTAAGTCAGCACTGTTTTATTTACATAAACACAGTTGGTCTCTCCTGTTAGAATTCCTAATATTTTAGTAAAGAATTAAACATTCACAGACTTGAATCTTCAGTATATTCTGACATACTTGTATGCATTGTTGTAGCTTTTAAAGGCTTTAAAAGGTTACAGTTTTATTCTAATATGCAAGATTTTTTAAAATTTAAATTCTGAGTGTCTTTTTAATGATCAAACTTAACTGAAAAAAAAATTTCAGTCAGTCTGTACCAAATGGAAATATGATTCTTATTCGAAAACAGGGAAAAGTTGTTATTTTTCTAGTCACTAGTGGTAGATATCTTTGTTGTGTGCTATGGCTCTCTTGTGCTTAGTGCTTACAACTTCAGAGAAGAGAAAGGAAAAACAAACAAACAAACAAACAAAAAAGCCTGTTCTTTAAATCTTGTATTCCAATGTAACAACATCTGTACTTGGAGAAATCTACCCTGTACTCTGTGTAGCAGAGATCAAAGCTTACATTCGGGTAATTACCTCTGGAAATGGAAAATCCACTCTTGTTCCCAGTTCAGAAGTCAAACATCCATGGCTGTCATGGCTGGCAAAACTCTGTGGAACTTTTCATGGGGATGGAAGAACTCCAGAAGTACATTCCTGAAGACCACTTTCTTTCTAGGGTTAGTCAGAACCATCAGGTGAAAGGTTGAGAAAAACAAATTTTCTGAGGGTTGTTATTCTTCATCAGGCTCAGGAAATGCCCTGAGCAGAAAATAGAAAAATGTTACGAGAATACTCCAGGCAAGTATGTCTGTGCTGCTCTTCCTCTTCTTGGGGTCTGCTTATGCCCAGTTAGAAACAGTTTGGTCTAGGACTCTTGGTCTGAAACAGCGCTTCTACATTTTTATGTTTTTAAGCAATAGCTTACAACAAGAAATTCAGTAAGCTGCTCTTAAGTCATTGACCAAAAGTCTTGGAGCTGCTATGGAAAAGTGGTAAAGCAATTCAAAGCAAAACAATAATTACACAAAAAAGCAGCATTACTGTTATTGATTTCTTAACAGTCAATCTTTTGGTATCTGTAAGGGCTTTATTCCTTCCCATCTCTTCAAGCCAACAACAGCAGTCTGTATAGCAATGTATGTAATAGCAACACACTATTTGAAAATGTTTCTGTTAAGACACAAAGCTTTTGAAGGGAGACCAAAAGTTTTCTCATACTCAGTGATTTACTATGAAAGAAATGGGAACTATTAACCCCAAAGTCCTCAGAAGATTACAATCAAAGGTGACAATCTTAAAAGAGGATTTCACATTTCTTTTTATAGCTAGTGTTGTCAATTGAAGAGACTACAGTATTTTTCTGTAGAAACAAAGCTGCACCCAGACACATTCACACATAATACTCAGAGATTTAAAAGCCCACACCTTTCCCTTTTGAATCATAAATTGATTGATAAAGACAAGCGAATAAGATTAGCACTTTTTGGGGACAATCTTCAGATTAAATAAATAAGGAAAGTATTTATCCTCCTCTAGTTCTTTAACCTTCTCCCAGAAGAATATATGAAGTGCTCTGAAATCCAGCTAGTCAAAATAAAAATCCAAGCTTCAAGACCTTTCTATTTGTACTTTGAACTGACCCTATCTGTTCCCAAGACCAAAGACGTATTTTGCACTTCATTTGCTCAAAGAATTGTACAATTTAACTCACTCATTTGATTCTGGGTAAGAAATTTGTCATGTTTTTTCAGGGAAGATTTTTTTTTCTTTCCCCACACAGCCATCATACAAAGAGCAAGTAATTTCTAAGCAAGTTTGTGATAGCTTCTTTCAGGCTTTAACTACCTTAATGGTAAAAGCACTACTTGTGCCTGAATCTAGAATTCAAGATATGATGAAAAGATTTCTCAGTAATAAGGCTTAATTATCTTTCATACTACGAGGCTGAGTCCCTCATAGTAAAATCATGATCTTTAATGTAATCTTTGTTTAGACATTGCTTCAGTAAGTGGTAGACACTAAGCCCAAAGACTGGAGAAGCAAAATATTCTCTTTGATGTGTTCTAAAGAGTTTATAGATCTGACAACATATCCCCAATGAATAAAAAAACAAACAGAAAAACAAAACCAGAGTACATTTCTAATGTTTAAAGGGAGGAGGAGATGAATGGCAGGCTAGGTCCCAGCCATGGAATCAACCAATCTTAGAAAGCTGACATCCACACAGATGAATAGAGCCAAACACTCCTAGCAAAAAAATGGATAGGATTGTGACTGGGTTATTGGGTGGGCTTTAGGTACTGAAGTCCCAAATTAGGGAGCCAGGCATGCTCACAAAAGTTTCAGTCTCTATCAATGAAAAACACATGGGATACAATGGCAAAAAGGGAATACTTGTCTTTTGAATTACAAGTTTAGTAGTGTTCAATCTTGTCATCAAAGGCTGTCTAATCATAAATAGAAGCAGAGGCAGAGAAAAGAGCTGTGGATATGTTATTGTAACAGAAGAGCTATATCAGAAAACAAGTGGAAGAGACTAAGAAGAAAAGGAGTTAGTGAAAATATTACATGAGGTCACCAAATTCTAGAAGATGGGGGACTTCAACACCATCAGGTGCAATAAATGTCAATGGCCTCATCTTTATGAAGCCAGTGAGGATATAAGGTTTCTGCAAGACAGTACAAAGAAAGTAGTCAGAGCTTGGGAAGTTAAGATAGTTCAGTGCCAAGTTTTGATAATCATGTTTTTGCCAGACTTTTGAAAGAACAGAAAGAGAACAAGTTTAATAAAACTACTTTGTCCTACATGTGTTAACATGTTCTTACCTTTGTTAACAAACTCTATATTTCAGTAAATTAACAGGACTAAGATGAGGTAAATGGGTAGATGACGTAAGAAGGTGAAAGGAACCATGACTTAACGAACAGTGGGGCAATATCTGAAAAGCATGGGAAGGACAATGACAAGGGCAGAAGAATCAGATGCTATAGAGGAGGAAGACGCTATAACTTAAAGAACAGCTAACAGTTGTGTGGTAACCCTCAATACCATGAGCCTTGCACTTTCATGTTTCTTTGTTGTCTGGAAAAGATGTTATTCTCATTCAAACCTGTATAGCTCCGTCTTATCTCTGTAGCAAAATCTATTGAATTTGAATTACAGTTCTGATAACAAAGAGGAAATTCAAATTACAACTCAGGTGCTGGGCACACAAATAATCACACCTGTAGCTGGGTGTCAGGGCTGAGCCCGTACAAGTAGCCAGGGCATTTGTTAATTCCCATAGTGATCCATGAACTCGTAACTGAGTCATCTGCATAGGTAGCAATGTACTGATTTGAGACAATAGACTCACTTGAGACAGGATAATGGAATGAACTCTTAAATGACATCACAGCAAGGCATTTGACTCATTGCTACAGGAGCAATCACCCAGGCAGGTCCTAGACCCTCTGATTTGCGCTACTTATGTGTTTTGGTGTGCTGATTACCATTCTGGGTGGGCCATCCCACTGCCCAGGCATTCTTCAAGGAGGTTCCTGCTGCAGAATTAATCAAACCGAACACAGATAAGAAGCTCATATGTAGTCAGTAGGATCTGTTCCTGCAGATTCAGGGATGTTCACATAGAAAAATCTTTTGTTAAAATGTGTACTCATTTTGGCTGGGATAGAGTTAATTTTCCTGATAGTAGCTTGTATAGTGCTACATTTTGGATTTACAACCAAAAAGCTGTTGATAACACAACAGTGTATTGTTGAACAGTCTTTACACAGCATCAGGCTGTCCCACAAGTGGGTAGGCTGAGAGTGCATAAAGAGTTGGGAGGGGACACAGCTGGGACAGCCGACACCAGCTGAGCAAAGGGATATTTCTTACCATAAAGCGTTGTGCTCAGCAAAAAAAAAAAGCTGTGAGGAAGAAGGAGGAAGGGAGGAGGATTCAGAGTTACAGCGTTTGTCTTCCCAAGCACTCTTTTAAGTGTGATGGAGCCCTGCTTTCCTTGAAATGACTAAACATCTGCCTACCAATGGGAAGAAGTGAGTTTTGGTGTATTCTGCCTTGCTTGCGTGCATGGCTTTTGCTTTGCCTATTAAACTGTCTTTATCTCAACTCATGACTTTTCTTACTTTAACCCTCTTGATTCTCTCTCCCTTCTCACCTCAGCAGAGACAGCAAGCTGCTGTGTGGGACAGTTGTTGGCTGGAGTTTAACTACAAAAATAGCTAAAGTAGTTTTGCTATGTTTTGCAAAATGTTCAAGATATTTACTAACATGAGATCGTGCATACACTGCAGTGGTCACATCGGACAACAGGCCTTCTCGATATAGGAATTCAGCAGAATAATGGTTTGGGGAAACCCATCAGATGTAGATGAAGTTGAATCCACTCCTCTTGTGGATTACTGCCTGATACTTGTCTCTTCATGTTCTCAATCTCAGCTTGAGACATTAAAGGTCTGATCTGTTGAGGTGCTGAACACGCTCCATTGTATGAGATTTCAGTAGGAGTTTTGGTACTGGCACATACAGTAGCAGATATTCTGAAAACTCAAATCATAATTTTGAGGATTTTCTAAGACACAGAAGATTGACATATTTGATAGCTTTGAAGTGTATAATAGTGGATACTTAATTAGTAATAATTAATTAGTAATAATTAGTGATCAATCATAACAATTGCACAGTCCCGATAGGAAGACACGTTTCTGCTGAGTAGTTCCTGAGGATTAGATTCTGTGTCAGACATCGAAAAAGAAAACATTATATGATCTTGAAATGAAAAATTGCCTCATACTCACATGAGCTTGAATAGGATTAGACAAACAATCTTAACACATGCATTTCTTAGCTTTTTGGTCTTCAGTTTGTCGCCTTGACATTCTTTTACAGGAGAGATATTTGTTTTGGTTTTGGACAATGTTTTGGTAACTCAAAAACATTTATGCATGCGTTTTTGCCTCAACCTTGTCCACTGTCTCCTTAGGCATCCCGATCTTTTTGCTGATGTGTCCATGTTTAAAAGGTCTGGATTTATTCAAGAATTTTCCCTGATCTATGGATCATTTCTTACTCAGTTTCCTTTGTATATGCTCAAATTTTAATCAGTGAGGGGATTCAGTGAGGAGAATTAGTCTTATTTTACAAGACTCCCAATTTTTTAGAACTATGTGGCAGGAGATTTTTGGTTTCCCTACCTTTTCATTTCAGGGTCTGAGTTCACTTTTATCCCCTGGGAATAGTATGGAGACTTGCAAATTCATTTTAAAAAAAAAGAAAAAGATTTGAACAACCATAATGATATCATAATGTCATAATTACAGTTGATCATTAAAGTATCATTATTTCCATCTTGGGTTTAATTTGTGTTGGTGACTGAGAGAAGTGTCCTTTCTTCATTTTTGTCCTTGTCCTTGAAATGTGATATACATGATAGACAGCATTGGAGAAACATTGGCATGCAGTAGCTGATTGTCCTGTCCTCCTTTTACTTATGCATCTTGTGTATGACTCTATTCCCATCTTTTGAAAGGACTTGTTCTTCTGCAATTTAAGCAAAGGCACTGTCATTTCATAAAATACGTTCACCGCTCTTTTCCAAGAACTGACAGTGGCATATAATCCTGTGCTGATTTATGTTAGATTTATGCAGAAAAATACTTTTGTATACTTCTTGAATAATTGCATATACAATTATTAATCTTCTGGCTTTTACAACCTTTACAAAAGATTGATTTTTGGCCATTCCGGCTTCAGCTGAGTTTAGCCTCAGCCATGATGTAAAAAGCCTGTGACCTGACAGAATATTAATCTATTCACCAGACTACTCCCTTGGGCTGAATAATTCTTTCAGTCTTAAGAGCAAAACAAGTCTTCAATGCTTTGTTTAGTAAATCACTTAACAGGAGGTCACAATGAATGTGTGTCCAGGTTAAATGATATTTATTATTAAGTAAGTATACACAAGCCCTCCTGTACATATTCCTAATTTGGGTGAAGAACACTTGCCATCAGGAGTCATTGCATGCATAATGGGAAACTTCCACATGAAGTGATTTTCCTTCTTTAAATGCAGTGGTTTGCAAAGACTGGTAGGATTTTAGGGCATGATACTCTTGACAGACAGATTTGCATAGTTCTGTGTAAGCTGAGGTCAGAGAGAGGATTCATTCTCATCTAATTTCACAAAGTGAAGAGTAGCATTTTTGTTTGTAAAGGGTGCAGCTCTGAATATTTTTTTATTTATAAAAATTATATTTTAAAATAAGATAATTTTGCCTGATGTAATTCATCTTGATATCAGAGCACTACTCATAGAGTTCTAATTAACCAGTGGTAGTGTCTTGTTTTCAGCCATCAGGCTCCCTCAAGAGCAGGTACTTAAGTATTTATCAATTTATCCTGATAGAAAGGGAAATATTGTCTCCCTTTTAAAGCTGGTTATACAGCAAAGGACAAGTGCATGAATCATGATGTAAAGGGTCTGTAGAGCTGCAAGTATATTAAATCAAGTATTCCTACTCCTGATTTTGCACCTTAAATACAGTATAATGAATTAACATTAAAAACCCTCAAAAAATTCAGCCGTCCATACAGCTGTTTGGATTTCCTTCTACATCCAAGATTATCCCTCCTTCATCTATTTCTAGCTTTTTTCTTTCCTTTATTGTTTTTTTCCCTTTTTATCTTCTGGTTCTATTATCTGTCAAAATCCAAGAAAGGGAATTCAGATATGTATGCATCTTCCCATGAACAGGAGAATAATAAATAGTCTCATCTGTCAAGGATTGGAGTGAAGAGCAAATTAAATAACAGCATAACTCAGACAGCATTAATAGAGGTGTTAATTAGATTAATTTGGTAGTAAAATACCTGTACAAATGTCAATATTTCTTGAACAAATTATGTAAATCCAAATCCAAATCCGTGATTTAACAGGTTCGGATCAAGTGTCAGGTTAAAAAACAAACAAACAAACAAACCAAAATCCCTGAAACCCAAACAACAGCTCCACCAAACCCCCAAACAACAACGAAACCCCACCATTGTAAGGTGCAACTACTTTCTAGGTAACTGTTGTTGATGTCTTTTTGGCAACAGTAAGCTCAAGGAGAGAGCTCTCCTTTTTTTCTCTCCCAGACCTGGGCTTGGTTAAAGTATAGCAAAACAACTTGTCACAAAGTAAGCCATTTTGCCCCCAGATATGATGGATTTTGTTCCAATTCTTGTCAGAAAATGATAAAACTTGGAAAAACATGACCAAGTGTGTCAGTTCCCTGCTCAGCAACTTCCTCAGTGCCTCGCAATTACAGTGCAGCCACTGCCTGCATGTTGTTTCTTCCTTTATATCTCCACTGACACCTTCAGGGCTTCACCTCCACAGCTGTTAACATAAAGAATTGAAGAATGACCTCAGAAAGCAATGTTAAGAGGCAGCAGAAACAACCCTGTGCAGTCCTCAGGGTGCTTGGTAGCTAGGCAGCTGGTGTGAGCCTGCATTTTTCCTGTATTTTCCCTTCCACAGATCTCTGTTATTTTTTGTTGATTTTTTTCTTGCACTTTTCTATCAAGACTTCTTTCTCTTCGCTAAGACTTTGATCCACCACAGATGCATTTGTTTAATTTTCAAACACTCCTAGTTGCCAATAGCTTACACCAGGAACATGTTCTCATGCTCGTCTTTGAAATGAGACATCTTTTTTTTCAATTTTCCCTTATTTTTTCTATCTTCCCTGCATATATGTTCCTTATTATTTTTCTAATTTTTGTTTTTAATCCTTCATTTTTCTCCCACACTCAGGGACTAGACATGCTTCTTTTCCCTCGTGATCTGCTTCTCTGACATACTGTAAAGTCCTGGGATTTGTCCTGGTATCTCTATTCCTTTGTTATTCTTTTCTTGTACTACCTCTCCCTGTGTCAGTAGTTTATGTGACCACGCTGCATAACCATATCTTTTAACCTAGCTTCCCTGATCAGGTTGCAGTTTGTGTGAAGTGCAGAAAAGAAGGGGGCTTCGTGGCTTGATTTACAGGTCAGTTCTGAGTTTTCATGAAGAAGTACATTTATCACTCATATTTTCCTAACTTTTTTGCACAAGATCTAGTTTACTGTAAAGCAACCTCTACACCTCATGACTAAAGTATTAGTGTTAGGAATTTATCATTATTAAATGCAATCACAGAGACATAGAATTTTACCAAAATTTCCTTTCAAAACATGTTTTTCATTTTAGATTTCATTTTTACATTTTCTCCATTAAAATATGCATAATTATCATAACTGTAACAAAAGAAAAATAAACTCAAACATCAGAATTTCTATTTAATTTTGTATTCAGCTTGGGTTTTTTAACCATCTTTCTTTAAAAATTTAAAAGAGTTGAGGATGGTTTTAGTTGTTGATTTTGGATCCTTGGGGTGTGTGTCTGTGGAGTGCAGAAAGTATGTCTTTGGTTTTTATAAGGAAAAAAACCCCAAATGTATATTGGCTTTGAACCTGCACCTCTCATTCCATACTGTAACACTGACTGTCTGCATGAATGTCAATTGCTGAGAAGTTGGGTTATGGTGCTCCTCATAAATTTAAATATAAATTCTTATATATATATATATATATATATATACATATATTCTTATGTAATATAAATATAAATTCTTATAAATTTAAATACAGAAACAGGGTGTAAGTGGCAGAGCTTATCAAAAGAAATATTTTAGTTCTACCGGAATGCCCCAGAGAAGCAGGAGCATTATAATCTTTCTTCTGTGAAACTCCTCATCCCAAATGCTCTTTAGAACTGATCGCATCCCAGTCTAGGTTTTCTTATGGAACAGTGACTTGGTTCCTGAGCTTCAACTCTCCTTGCCCAAACACCTCACCACTGTAACTTCTGCCCAGCATTTTTTTTTTGCTGTGAATATTTTTCAAGCTAATATTCTGAGTTAGACATGGAGTGTATTGAGGTGGGTCAGTGGGCTGTGCAGAAAATGATAGGTGCAAGCTCATAATAGGGTGTTTAGACAGACTAATTTCTGCTTGTGACTTGTGTTTCCTTTTGGCTGGATATCAGCCTTCAGAGGAGCTTGACAACACAAAATATCAAATGCTTACATAATATTAGGCAATGGAAATGTTGGGACTCACCCCCTAAAATATGACCTGGGATTGAGAATTCTGAAAAAAAGGGCTCCTTTTCAGATCTCCATGTTTAAGAATTTCACATTAAGTAATCTATTTACAAGAGAAATCCACTACATATTACCTGCCTTCAGCTGCACCAGTCAATATCAAATGCACCAGATATTCATAAAGGAGCAGACCTCACCTGAAGGATCATAACATAGTCTAGCTTATCTAGGCAATGTTAGTCATGGTACTTGCCAATCATACATAATTGTTCATAATGCCTGCCTTCTAAGACACCACTGCTAAGATAAGAACATGTAAATATTTTAATAAATTATATATTTTGCTTTTATCAGCTACTTGAAGGTACATCTGAGAGGCTTCAGGCATGTAGAAAACCTTCTACACTGTCAAAATAAACCTTCTCTCCTAAAAAAAATTAATACTGATTTACAGAAGCTGACAAGAAGCTTAGTGGTAAACAATACATTGAGCATAAATCCCCTTGTCCTTACGTACCAACTGATCACTTAGCAACAGCAACTTGAAGAGCAAAGTAGTTTTTAATCTATCCTTTCTCTTTACAACAATAATAGCTGTCTTATCATTGTCCTCCGTGGCTTGTCTCATGGAACAACTTCTGCTTAGCCACTGCATGTGGAAAAACAGATTAATTTGTAACTGAATATGTAGATATTTGGTACAACATAATTTTTATACCCTCGTGAAAACATAGTTATGTTTTCCTCCAAGTAATGTCTGTGTTTCACTAATGTTGTTGCTCAAATGCTTTTAGCAAGGCTTTTGCCAACGGAAGTTTCACAGAGTTTGTACAGAAACCTTTTTTGACCTCAGGTTAGTGAGTTCCTCAGATGCACTTTCTTCTGCATCTTTCAGACTCTTGATGACAAGTGGAGATTCAGAGGGAAAAAAAAAAGAAGATTTGGACACTTGTCAGATGTAAATGATTTTTCCGTTGCTCTAGAAATAAGCCAAGTCTTTGTGTGCGGCTAGGGGTCACAAAGAGTACATGCTCTGTCAAATAGGGATCTGAGAAGGCTTCTCAAATCAGCATTTCCATGCCATAACAGATATTTGAATACTGGGTTCTAAAACTGCTTCCCATCAAATTCTTGAAAACTGCTTAAATTAACCAAATGTTTTGTGCAA